>PVJX010027074.1:0-25196 GCA_004027295.1 Dolichotis patagonum | reverse complement strand
ATGAAATAGAGGGTAATATTTACTAGAATCCTTGGAATGGAGGCTCTTCTCTCTTCTCTTTGCAGTCAGATTTTAAATTCAAGTATTTCCATCTAGACCTTCTGGCAGTCTTTGAAGATCTATGTCTGAGTTTCCTCATTTTTCAAACAGGCAGTGATGATGGTATGTAAATCACCTGGGCTCTGAGTTGAAAATGTTTTACACAAAGCACCTAAATCTAAACAAAAAATTACTCTATTACAACTATCTTTTCCTGACATGACTTTCTGATTATCTAATATTAAAAAGGCATGACTATACAATAACTTTATAAAACACGTGACATTTTGAGGTGTGAATTACCAATGGATAATGTTAGCTTTCTGCCACTATGATAAAATACCTGAGGTAATGAACCTACAGAAATAAAAATGTTATTTGGCTCACAGGTTTGGAAATTCCATTCGATGTTTGGGCAAACTCATTGCTTTTAGGGTCTATGATGAGAAAACATATCACTGTGGGAAAGTGTGACAGAACAAAACCATTCATTCATGACAAAAACAAAAATGAAAGACAAAGGATAGATCAGTGGACACACCCACAGTGACATGAATACCTTTCCTTACCTCCTTGAAGTCTCACCACCACCCAATAGTGCTACCATGAGGACCAAACTTAACTCAGGGGCCTTGGGAGACTTTCAAGAGCCAAATGACATTTGGAGTTTCCTGAGGTTTACCTAAGTAATCAAAGACTACTAGAATACTAGTCCACCATATTTCCTCTGTTGTTCTATGAGTCACGCTGAAGTAGTATTCCTCTGGGTGGGAGGGTAGTTTTTATCTGAATAAGAATGAAAAATCACTAGGAAGGAAGTGGGAGGGTCATGGCACACAGAGACTGCTATGCTGATGTGTGTGAGCTGTTAAGGAAATGTAAAAGTAGTGACTGGAGACAAAGCGGATGCTAGGTATTTGGTGTTTTGCCACTACTTTCAGATCATCACAAAAAATCCTTTTAGAACAAAAATGTACTACTTCAGGGTGTTGTTCATCACTCCAAATTTTTCTTCTCCATAAAATTCGCCTCATAAACTAATAAACAACAAAATTTGTTGGCATCACTTTTGATGGTTTTAATTTTTTATTAGTAATATTATAGTACATAATGATTCATTGTATGTGAGGGAGATAATACATGTACATAATACATCTTCATTCTTTTTTTCATCCCCTCTTTCCTCTCTTTCCATTTCTTGATCCCCTATGCTTTTCCAAAATATCTTTATATTTCCTATTATCTACCATTTTATTTTGCTCTAGCATTGCCTTAAATTAAGCAAGCAGAAATTTTAAATATTCTTTGTTTTCTTTTTATAGGTTTCATTTCCATGAATTTTAAGTGAATGCCATCATGCTCTTGTCATCTGGGTTGCTTCAGAATAGATTATACTATTAAACAGTAATTTCCTATTTTCTCTTCCTCCTGTTGTTATATGGCATTTCCCATGTGGACCAGCCAAGGGAGAGAGACGTCATGCAACGAAAGCCTTGCATACTTCCTAAGGTGTAATGCATTTTAGTTTCTCTTCTACATAGCAAAGTGATTGTGAAGAATAATTTTCTGACATCCTTATTGGTTGGATATTTTTTTTTACCCAGAAATGCTGAAGGCTGAAGGCACCATTAGTTTGTTCATCTAACCATCAGATATGTGATCACAAGCCATCACATTAGGGAAGATGTAAGACTAAAAAAATTTTTTTTCTTCAAGCCCTGTAACAGGATATGTAGGTTTTCTCTAATGCTTGGTTCAAGATCTGTGTTCAATCTTGGTTCAAGACCTTATTGTTCAATTGTGGTAAACAAAACCACTTGCTGGTCACTACTGTTAATTCCTAAAAAAGAACGTGGTACAGAATGCTGTAGCTAGTATCACTTGTCAGTGGGAAAGGGGCAAAGAAGGCAGATTTGATAAATGCAGCATACGTCATTCAGTCCAGAATTTAAAATGCAAACTCAGTATCACTTAAGATCATCCATGGGAACCCTAGGGACATGAGATATTCTCTTTTCAGAAAAAATAAACATTCAAATCTACAAAAACTTTGTGTTATAATTTAGGGATATATAGACCCTATTGTAGTCAGGGGTTGCAAGGAGAACAATTACAATACAAGACACAGAATTTATAATATTACTTTATGATTGTCACCCAGAGTTAAATACAAGAAAGTACAGAAAATCTGTCTACAACACTAAAGACTTAGAAAATCCAGTCGAGGGCCTGGATCCCACAGTGATGGCCTACAATGAGTCCAGCTGAAGACCTAGAGCCCATGACAATGCCTCTCATGAGTCCAACCAGAGGTCTAGAGCCCACAACAATGACTCATGCAAGTCTGTTTTACGGATCTGCACTGGGCAGTCCCAAAAGTCAGCAGTGGAAGCTAGAACGTCTATGCCAGGGGGGTGAAGGAGCTGTGCCAGTAGGTTGAGGGTTCTTCAGTGGGGCCAAAAAGTGATGTTCAAAATAAGGATCAGGGCTCCCCTCAAAAGCACTGTGCCATCCTCAGCAACAGTGAGGTCCCAAATTCCTCCACTGATGAGAACAGTAGAGTACATGTCAGGAAACCAGCATGACAACTTCTCCTGGAGATTAAACAGTATACATCTTCCCCTCGGGAGCCAGGAAGAGACACTCAATGTAAGGACCACAGCTCCCCCAAAGTGAACCACAGCCATTCTCAGCAACAAGGTCCCACACTCGTCCAATGAGAATGGCTGAATTCATATTGGGGAAGCTAGCCATGACAAGCTCCTCCAGGAGGGCCAACAGATCCAAACAACACTTAGGAGAAGCCACAATGCTTCCCTCTTCCTCTCCACGTCTCCTTTTATGCTGGCAACTTTCCTCAGGCGGGCCATCTGCGCTCAGCATGATGTTGACTGAATTCAGTTGGTGTTAAGTTGACCACCAGTTTTTAATCCATAACAGATCCCAAATTTATTGCTCAACATAGAAAGATTAATCTGTGCCATACTTTGCACTATGCAACTGTTATTTCCATGGTGATAAAATGAGAAATAAGAAATACAGTTAAATTCTAGGGTATCCAGTAAGGGATTGTGTTATGGTTGGAATCCAGAATATTCCTCAAAAGGCTCATCTGATCAGAGCTGGGACCTTCAGAAGGTTGCAATAATAAGAAGAAAGTGTCTCTACATAGTCAGTAAAGATGTAATTTTTTTATTTTTAGAAATTTTTATTAGTGTATATTTGCAGGATCCAATGCTTACGTTCTTCATGAACATTTAGTATATGTATATAACACATTTTGCTATTTCTACTCTCCTCTCTATTTCTCATCTCTTGATATTTTTGTAATTTAAGAACAATTGATCTCCTTATTCCCTACTATTTTTTATTTTATTCTTTACTTCTAATTTGCATTTTTAATGCAAGAGAACCATATGATTTTAGCTTCTGTGTCTAATTTATTTCACTTAATATTATGGTATTAAGATGCATTTATTTTCAAGTTTGTCTTTATTTATAGCAGAGTAGTGTTCCATTGTGTGTAAATACCATATTTTCTTTATCCATTCATCCATACAGGCTGATTCCAAGATTTGCTTATTATGAACTGCACTGCTATACACATGGGTACATAGATATTACAGTGGTATGATGTATTCAACTGGGGGAAGTTACCCAGAAGGGGAAAATCTGAGCCAAATGGAATTTCTACTTTTAGGTTTTTGAGGAATGCTTGTAATGTTTTCCATAGTGATTGTACTAATGCAAACATCAAACAGCTCCTTTTCCCGCCCTGCAATCTCACCAGCACTTGATATTATTTAATTGTGATGGCCACTCTTTCTGGGGCAAAATGGAGTCTCACTGTTGTTTTAATTTGCATTTCTCTAATAATCAGCAATACTGACAATTTCTTCATGCATTTATTGGTCATTCATACCTGTTTTGTGAAGTGTCTATTTATTTCACTTGCCCAGTTTTTGTTTAAATCTATTTCGAGAGAGTCTTTTTTTTCTCAAAAAGCCGAGAGGGTCTAATTATTAAAATTCTTTATGTATTTTAGATGTTAGTCCTCCATCTGAGGAATAACTGGCAAAATTTTTGCTCATCCCGTATGTTGTCCTTGTACTCTTTTTGCTTCTTCTTTTTCTGTGCAGAAGATTTTTTACTTGATATAATTCCATTTGTTGATTGTAGATGTTATTTCTTGTTCAATTAGGGTTAGGTTCAGAAAGTTTTTGCCTACCCTTCTGAATTCAAGAGTTTTATCTATTTTATCTTTTAGTAGGTTGTGATCCTAATTTAGTATTTAGTACTTTGATCCAATTTGATTTTAGATTAATAAGTAGTGGGAGACATGGGTCTAAGTTAACTTTCTGTAGGTGGAAGGCCTGTTTTCCTTGTATTATTTATTAAAGAGGCTGTCTTTCTGCATTTGTATGCTTTGACCCTTTTGTTGAATCTCAGATAGTTTGATGTGCTTCAGATTGTTTCTGTATCTTCTATTCTGTTCCATGGATCCTCATGTCAGATTTTGTGTGGATACCATGTGTTATAACTGTGGCATTGTAATATAATTTTAACTCCTCTTTTATGATATGTCTCATTTTGCTCATGTTATCCGGGATTGCTTTCTGCTTTTTTGAATCTCTGGTTCCATATGAACTTCAAGACTGTTTTCTCAAGTTCTGGGAAGAATGGCGTAGGTATTTCGACTAAGAATTATTTTTTCCTTTTTCAGTATACTGTAGTTTTCATTGTAGAGATCTTTCACAATCTTAGGTTAATTTCCAGTGTTTAATTATTCTTGGTGTTATTTGTTTTCTTTTCTTTTTTCCTTTCTTTTTTTCTTTCTTTCTTTTCTTTTTTATTTTTGTATCTGGAATTGACCTTAGGGCCTTGCATGTTCCAGGCAGATACTTGTGCTACTGAGCTATATCTCTGGCCCCTCTTGGTACTATTGTAATAGTATTTTTTCCTAATTTCTTTTTCAGTGAGTTCTTTATTGGTACACAAAATGCTATGAATTTTTATGTGTCAACTTTGTATCTCATTACATTACTCAATCTGGTTATTATTTATAGGAGACTTTTGATGGAATCTTTTGGACATATTGTAAGTTTAAAAAATCATGCCATGTATAGATGAGGATAAACTGACTTTTTCCTTTCTTTTACATATTACTTTTATTTTACTTTCTTTCCTAATTTCTTTTTTTACTGGAACTTATGGGACATAGTGAAAGCAGTGCTAAGAGAAAAATGTACAGTGGTGAATTTCACATCAGGAAAGCAGAATAAGGCCAAATAAACAGCATAATGTTGAACCTCAGACTTCTATAAAAAGAACAAATCAAACTTGAAACTCACACAAGACAGGAAATTATAAAGATAAGGGCATAAAGTAATGCAACTGAGATTAAGAAAACAATACAAAAAAGAATTGAAGAGTTTGTTCTTTGAAAGATTAAATAAAATTGATGCTTTTTGCTAACCATATCAAAAAAGGAAAGAAAAAACTCAAATTCATGTAATTAGGAATAAAAAGGGTGAAATAACAATGGATCCTGTGCAAATCTTGAATATCAGCAATATCTACTTTGAGAAACTTTAATAATAAGGAAAACACAAAGAAATAGATTCTGAAATACATATGAATTACCAAAGTTGAATCAGGAAGACATAAAAATTCTAAATAACCCAACACAGTCAATGAAATAAAAAATGTAATTAAAAGCTTACCAACAAACAAAAGCCCAGGTCCTAATGGATTCAGTGCTGAATTGTATAAAATTGAGGTTACTTCAGAAGGTCTGATTTTTTATGTATTCTAGCTCTTCCTGGTTTACCTGAAGAGGAGTTGGCAAAAATTTTTTCCATTCTGCAGCCAATCTTTTCAGTCTGTTGTTTCTGTTTTAGTGAAGAAGCTTGGTACTAGTCCCTGTGCTACTGGGATTATATTGATAAAGTCCTTGCCTACACCTCTTTTGCCTATTTTATCTACCACATGGTTAAGTGCTTTTGTTTCAGCTTTTAGTTCTTTGATCCATTTTGATTTGTTTAGTACATGATGAGAGATATGGGTTTAAATTTAATCTTTTGTATGTGGAATGTAGTTTTCTTGGCATCATTTATTAAATAAGCTATCTTTCCTCTAGTGTACACTTATCAGCCCCTTTGTTTAAGATCAAATAGCTGAATGTGGTTGGGGTTGTTTCTACATTCTCTATTCTGTTCCATTGAACTTCATGTCTGATTTTGTGTGAATGTCATGGAAGTTTTAAAATCAAAATTAGACATGTTAGAAATAAAAGACCCAATCAAAAAATGAATTAGTTGTGTGGCATGGTGGCACACACCTGAAATCCCAGCACTTGGGAGCTGAGGCTGAGGTTATGAGTTCAAGCCCAGTCTGGGATATAGAGAGAGCAGAGCTAACCTGAAGAGCTAACCCTGTCACTAAAGACCAAAATAAATAAATAAAAACAAAACAGGCAAGTGACGTTTCTCAGAACAGCAAGTACAAATGGCCAGTAAACACATGAAAAGATGTCCAGTGTCTCTGGCCATTAGGGAAATGTAAATTAAAATATTACTGAGATTTCATCTTACTCCAGGAATAATGACCATTATCAAGAAAACACATAATAATAAATGCAGGTGTACAATGTACTTTCTGACATTGTTCATGGGAATATAATTTGGGATGATCATTGTGGAAGTCATTATGGCAATTCCTCAAAACACTTAAACTGGAAAATTAATTCTGATTACAAGTTTCTATCTGAATGAGTTAAAAAATGTCATATCACAGCGATACGCACATGTCCATGTTTATAGCAGCACAATTCATGATGAAGAGACCTTGTAAGGAGCCTCCATAAACAGATGAATGGGTGAAAAACCATGATAGTGATACATAATGGAATATTACTGTGCTATAAGGCTAAACTTCAGTCATTTGCAGGAAAATGGATGGATCTTGAGATCATAAGGTGAAATAAATCAGCCACGCAAAGCTTAAAATAATGTGGTTTATCTCATATAAAATGCCCAAATTAGAAATACTGAGCAAAATAAAAGACAGATAACAGGAAATAGGGAGATAGATCTTTCCTAATGGGAAGGGATCAAGAGATAGAGTGGGAGGGAAAGGGGTTGATAAAAAAATTAAAATGTGTAAGTACATGTACCAACTCCCTCAAGGAATCCAACATTATATACTGCAAACAGATAATAAAAAACTTTAAATTCAGAAGCAGTACATATTTTGAGAAATTCTATAAAGGCTATCAATCATTTATTCAGTTTAGCCAACTATTCTTCTGGTTTCCACAGGTTTAATCACAGGTCTAGCATTAATGTTTGATGCTTGTTCCAGAGTCAGAAGACAGACAGCTGAACCTAAATGATGGGGAAACTTGCAGAGTAAAGATGTGTGGATCACAGAGAAAGCAGTGCTGCTTTTTATCAGGTAGACCCAGTACTGAACTCTAACACTGACTTGAATTTACTTGTTCCTTCTTTGTTCCCTCTGCATTTTATCCAAATGATCGATAATGTGTTTGGCGGACCCTAGTAAAATTTATGAGCTTTCCAATTGCAAAATCCTAGCACACCACCCAGCTTTTAAGGAGAGCACAATATATGCGGAGAGACTGAATAGCTATTTCAACAAAACAACCTAAGTCCAATCTGTAAGTCTGCTCAGATGTTGCAAGCATAGTTTCTTGTGATTTGTAGCTCATGTAAGAGTCGGTGTACAGCTCTGGTTATGCACAAGCAAGTACCAGTGTCTCTTTGGGAGACCTGGGATCGCAACTTCAAAGACGTGTGTCTATATTTTGATGATGGGTTGCTAGTTAGTGCTCTGAGTCATCGTTTGTACTCAACTTGTCAGGCCACAGAAGGTGCCACTTCATGGTGGCTATACCAAACTTAGTAGCATGATTGGGAGAAATAAAATCCTGGATTTTGTCTAAGGGAAGTCTTAGTGGGATCTTTGAGAAATGTAAGAAAAATCAACTCCATGGGAGAATTCAAATAAGGCAAATAAATGATATGAAACAATAGCACAAAAGAGTCATGCTTGTGCAGACCATGCTCTTCAAAAGCACAGAAAACATTTCTTGCATTATGAAAGACTCCTTACTTGAAGAAATAGAAAATATAATTCTCACAACCCCTATAGGCTCTGGCCTACTCATTGCTAGTAATGTTTTATATAGAACTATTTCCCATCAACAACACATTTTATTTGCAAATATTTCCATATAGAGAGATTTATAAAAAATAGACGGAATATTACAATACTAATATTGTATATTGTGTAGTAGGTTAATATCAATTATTTAGTTGTCTAATTTATAATTCCTGTCCTCCACTTGTGTTAACTGTGAGTCACTATTAAATCTAGGAAGTGAGCATATTCAAGTTTGATTGTTAGCAAGACAAATGTTGGGCTGCACTTACCAACGGGAATCACATATACCAAGTCATTTCTCTCTTTGTGATGTTTGTGGACCTTGATAAACATTCTCTGGATTTATTACCTCATTAGAAGTACACAATACAATGGAAATGGACTATTACCTTTCAAGGCAAAGAAAGATACAAATCTGAGGTAGATCTAGGGGAACTTTGGCTTCCTCC
Organism: Dolichotis patagonum; assembly: GCA_004027295.1. Lineage (NCBI taxonomy): Eukaryota > Metazoa > Chordata > Mammalia > Rodentia > Caviidae > Dolichotis > Dolichotis patagonum. Next base: position 16,524 of record PVJX010027074.1, on the reverse strand, counting down.
TAATGGAAGTCTGGAATATTTGTGTCCTGGAGTTTGGTAGGATGTGTACCTCACAGCCCATCTAATTCATCAGGAATAACTCTTTTTTCTTATGGTGTAATATTTGAATTCAAGGAAATGAAGCATAGAAATATGAAATTATTTGCAATGATGTGATGTATATTTGTGTATATATATTTGCATGTATTTGCATGTGTTTATTATGTAAGTAGTATTTATTTATAATTTATCCTTTATCTGATTTATAACCCTCTAGAATAAATTTAATAATTTTTAGCTCAGTAAATTATGTACATGGTATGCAATTAAAACTAGGTTGTAGGTTTGATTTCCAGTACCAAAAAAATAAAAAATTTAGGTTATACAATATTCTTTCTATCACTTTCTGGGAGCAGTAAGTGTCCTATGTGTGTGTGCTTATACACAGAGTCTTAGAATAAATAGTATCATAATTGCAGTTATTTACATATAATTCTTTAATGTGAGTGTTTCTTGTTTTGGTTGGGATCCAAAAATGCCTTCTAAAAAGCTCGTTGCATTGGAGATTTGTTTGCTAATGGACTTGATTCATCAGCACTCTAAGTTCATCAGTAGCTTAACCATCTAATTAATTATTAATTAATCTATTGGTGAGATCATAATTAATGACACTGTTAGGAGCTGTTGGAAACTGGAGGTGGGGTCTTAGTTGATGGAAGTGTATGATGGTGGCATGATCTTGGGAACTAAACCCTATTCCCTGGCTGCTTCCTCACTGCCTCTTTCCATCTCACTGCTTCCTAGCTGCCATAAGGTGAGAACCTTTTCTATGCCATGCCCTTCCACCACTATATTTCTACCTCATCGCAGGCCTAAAAGCAATGGAGTCTTTTGAGTGTGGACTGAGCTTGAAAATGTGAGATAAAATAAACTTGTCTTTCTTCACGTTGATTTATGTCAGGTAGTCTGCCACAGTGACAGAAAGCTAACTAGGGGGGTTGATACACTGCGTCAACTTGAGAAGCCTAAAAGCTTAACTAAGTGACTCAACAGTTGTACATTCTAGAGTGTAGGGGACATGCCCTTAGCACTCTAGGGTGTTGTTCATTGTGTCAACTTGAGAAGTTTAGAAACTACAGACTGGATATTGAAAGAAGACCAGTTAGCCCATATAAGAAAAGAATACAGAGAAACGCTAAGAAGAAAACATTTTTGACTAGAAAATTTGAATATAAGATATTCAATTAGATATAAGCGTGCAACCTACTGATGAATTTAGAGTGCAGCCCATCAGCCAACAAATCTCCAATGCAAGGAGCTTCTTAGAAGACATTTGGATCCCAACCAAAATAAGAAACACTCATGTTAAATAAGTATAGTTATGTTGCTGTTTATTCTAAGATTTTGTGTTTTCAGGAGCTAGTGATATGCATTTGAACACTTTACTCAAGAGTAAAGATGATATTCCTCTATATTGGCTATGGAAAAGTGATAATGACTTCAATTTTAAAGACTCTTTCTCTCTGTCTCTGTCTCTCTCTCTCTCTCTCTCTCTCTCTCTCTCTCTCTCTGTTTTTTGGTGCTAGGGGTCAAAACTTGTACAGGCAAGGTAAATACTCTACCACTGAGGTACATCCTTAGCTCTTTGTATTTTGAAACAAGATCTCACTAAGTTGTTCAGGTAACTAGGATTACAGGTATTCTCCCTGCCATCTGGTGTCAATTATTTTTAGAGAGATTGCATATTTTTCAATATTCTTTAAAGTTTATGAGCATATATTTTTTACCAAGATATAGTTTTTGAAATACCTTTTTAATTGCACACCTTCTTTAATAATATAACAAATGATCAGTTGTAATATGTTCTTTAAAAATCCTCTACGTAGCAGGGCATGGTGACACACACTTGTAATCTCATCATGCAGGAGGCTGAGTCAGGAGGATTGCTGTGAATTCTAGGGCAACCTGAGCTACATAGTGAGATTCTGCCTCTGAAAAAACCCTCTATCCATACTTCAGTGTACTTATCTAACTATAGTGCTGATTTCATAACTGTGGAGAGTCTGTGGTGAGGAAGGGACACTAGGTTTTAGAGATAATGGAGTGATAGGCTAAGTTCTTCTGACAGGAAAGCCTAGAAAGTGTTTCTAAAGCATCTATTCCGGTCTTGCATCCTCAGTGGCACCTCTGGGTGAACAAACGGTCACCCCTGTGCACACACATTCCCACTCTGGGCAAGGAAGGCGCTGCAGCCAAGAGCTCAACGAAGGCCATGGCAGGCAGCTGCAGACTTTCTTCCCAGTGACTCTCACCCCTGGCACATGCACTGTGTAGCCCCCTTCTGTTTAGTGTCGGATGACAAAGACGACAGATATCACTCCAGGAAGTATTTTACTACTGTTCCAAAAGTTTGTGACTCCAGTTCTTCTAGAAGACTCTCTCCAGGGCTTTGTCGTTTTAGACACTTCAGTGAAGCAAGCTTCCATGTCACACAGGCCCATGTGGCAAGGAGCTGACAGAAACCCCCGCCAACGTCCAGTGAGCATGGACACCCTGCAGGACCTGAGTCTGGCCAACAAGTGTATAAGCCCAGAAGTAAACGTTTCCTCGGTTGAGATTATGGTTGAGACGACAGATCTAAACCAATGATTTGAGTACAGCTAGATCCAGTTAAACCGACTTTCTTGGCCTACAGAAATTGTGGAGGTAGTGAACGAATGTTTCAAACTGTTAGGTTTTACAGTCAATTGACATACAGCAACAGGTAATTAACATAAGGCTGAAGTTTCATTAATACATGCTTTGCTCTTGTTCTCAGGAATGTCCCACAACTCTGACTGTGGTGTTGTACACCTATAATCCCAGCGCTTGGGGGAGGCAGGAGGATTGCAGGAGGATTCCAGGCCAGCCTGGACCGCATAAGGAGTTCAAGGTCCGCCTGAACTACACAGCAAGACCTTCTAAAAAAATCAGCCATCCAACTAACCAACCAACCAACCCCCCAAACTCTGCACGCAAGTAGATGTAGAGCATGTAATTGTTAAGACAAAATCAACGGGTGGGAGTTTTTCTTATAAAGTTTAGTGTGATTTGCAATGATACTTTTAAATAACAATTGCTGTATCAAAGCAAAACGGAGGGTTAAAGTTGGAAAACATGCCCTTCGATGATGTAAACTCCTTGGAAGAATTTATTAGAGGTTAGGAAAAAAGTGATAGAAGTTTAACAATTGGAACATAAAGCTTCAAGACACAGTTAATTGGTGTTTAACTGAAACATTTCTTGCGCACTCCTAGCAGGTCTGCCTAAGCTGAAAATAAGAAATGAAAAAATCTTAGCAAAATAATTGCTTTTAGGATGATTTGAAAGACCTTTTACTTTACTTAATAACTCTACAAGCCCTTTAATAAACTTCTTAATCTCATGTTTTTTGGGTTTTTTTGTAAGTTGGATTTTAATAATGAAAATATGTATTTTCCTACTGGGCAACCTTCCAAAATGTATGTAATAATTTATTTTTGTACTTTTCTATATTTTTCAATAGTTATTAAATGATTATATGATTTATTTATGCTCTGTTTCCTGGAGATCATTTTACATATATCATTTTACTTATATCAAACATAAAACAAAAAGGATAGATTATGATAAAAAAGAAAATTAGTAGATAAACATTTGTCTTAGATCACCTAGAATAAAATTCACACATAAATTTCCTGGTATGTAGGTACGATGGTGGATGCTGAATTACCTTCACCACCTACTAGGAATTCCTGAAGTGCAGAGAACATAGTTTATTCATGGTTTTAACACAGTATCTAGTTCACTCTGGCATCTAGCAAGTATTTGCTGAATAAGGAAGTAAATGAATGAAGAAACTACATGTCTGTTTGTTCTTGAGATCGTGCTATTGTTTCAATATTTTGTTTTCTCCTAAACTTTTAAAATTTTAATAGCTTAGATAATAAAACTCCAATTTCTTAGACCTGAAATAAATCAAGGGTGAATTACAAGCTACATAAAATTTAAAGGAAGGAATTTCTCCCACAGCATGGTGCTAGAATTCTTTAGCTCATGTTGAGGGGGCTTTGGGAAGTAACATTGGTCTTTATAATCTTCCAATTTAGTGACGTATATTTTAGACTCAGCAAAATAACCTGAAGCTCTGCCCAATGGGAGAGGACATTAAACACGTCACAACCCCACAGCTAATTAAGATGGGGCTATTTAAAGCCACAAGAACATTATTTATTAAGTTTCATCTGTGTACTAAACATGGATTCACAAAGTTTATGCTAAAGTATTTATTTAATCCTCACAGCATACTTGAAGTATAAATATTAGTATACATGTTTCTGAAGTGAAGAAATAAAAGCCAGAGAACTTGGAAAATTTGAATTAAGGTCTGTTTAAATGCAATTCTCTTTCAAACAAAGCCAAAGCTAATTACACAGTTTCCTTGACTAAAAAAATGTCATTGACCAAAGGAAACTTTGATATGCAAATTTAAAACAAACAAACAAACAAACAAAACATGACTTTGAATTGGTTCTTTGTTGATGGTCAACATTATCAAGGGTTACTTTTTTTGCTGTTAGTTGATCCTATGTATATTCCTGTCACTTGTTATTTAATTGTTAAACACTATGTTAAATAAAATTATGAATGCTAAAGAAAAAGAAAATATTTCTATGAGTTTAATTACAGCATTCAAGAAAAAAGAATCAAAGCACTAATAATCTTATACACTAATAACGCTATTAACTGATAATAATTTGCATTTAGTCTTATAATTAAATAAATTTCTCCTGCAATTGTACGTAAAAAAATCAGTCTGAATTTTTTCACATTCAAAATGTAAAGCTCCTTTTGAATCAATTTTGACCATTGGTAGTTAAACATAGCATCACTATGACATCTGCTTTTTAACTTGCATTTGTCTCCTTAGCCTGTGACATTATTTACACTGTCAGTATAATTTCTGGAGCAGACTGCAAATCACTAGTGTTTTATCTATGGTGTTTAATTATTGGATTCATAATTTCTTTCATGAAGTTAAGATCATTAAGCTTGGATTAATGAAGTTCTTTATTTTACTGCAAGATCTATTGTTAGTGAATTCAAGCCACTTTCTTAATAATTAAGATAGTTACGGCATGTTTGGTATTAGGTGACACTAAGATTTCAGTGGCTTATATTAGCAAAGGTTTCTGTATTGCTTTGTTAACATGTCTACTCTATGTTTGCCAGAATGGCTTTGCCAATTTTGTGGAATTGGAAAAATTCCTCAGTGCAAGCAACATTTGGATCAATATGAAGATGAAGTGAAAGTAGTGAAGGCAGGAAAGTGTTTCAGGCAGAAAAAAATGATGGGTAAAGGTCAGGAGATTAGAAAACTTTGTTTCCAAGACCATGGAGTTCTAGAGGCTGCATAGAGAGTTCTTGATTTGCCAAACATTTCTGTGGTCTCAAAAAATTTACCTAAAAGCACCGATACTCAGTTTTCTCATGAAATAGGGAGAACAGTAGTAGCGTTTTATTGCTAGATGTCATTGTAGTTTGGATGGTAAATGTTCCCCAAAGGCCTGTGTATCAAGGGCTCGGTCCTGGGACGTTACTGAGAAATGGTGGAACCTTCAAGTTGGGTGTAGTGGCAGGAAGTCAGGTCACTGCAACTTGCTGTAATGCTGGAATCCAAATTTCTCTCTGTCTCTCTCTTTCATTCCTGGTTTCCATGAGGTGATATCTTTTTCTGCCACATGATGGTACCTGACCACAGGTATAAAAGCAACAGGAGAAAATTATCTCAAGGTAAAACCTCTGAAACCATAAGCCAAAATACACCTTTCTTCCTTATAAGCTTTTTGTCTCAGGTGTTTTGTCACAGTGACAGAAAGATGACTAATCCAGATACCCAATGATTAAATTAGAAAATACATGTGACAATTTCTAGCTCATTGCTGCCATAAACAATAGTGTCTACATGTTTTCCTTCCTCCTTCTAGCTGGTGCGCAGGCTGGGAAACAAGAAGAGCTACACCTCCCACCCCAATAAGCAATGGACTGATTTGAAGGATGTAAGGCTGAGATGATAGCAACTGAAGTAAAAAAACAATAACTTAATGCTTGTAGTGTTTGGTTGACTCTATGGGCCTGAGGCTGGCAGTCTGAGCATCTATTTGGAGGATGACAACATGTATTATAGCAACTGTCGGGTATTTCTTTCTGTCTTGTTTTTGAAATCCAATGCCTTGTTCTGTTTTACAGTTTTATTTCTATATGAGCAACTATTTTGAAGTTAACTATTTGTAGTATAACAACCATTGTTAAATTACCATCTTCTTGTTTTGAAAACCTATAGAGCTATTCTTGTTGCTGTTGTTTTGCTTTAGTTGCTGTTGTTTTTTGATTTATTTGCCTCTTGATTTTTCTTTTTTATCTTTAAAATAAAAAATATATATGTATTATTATTTGAATTGTCATTATAGCTGAATTACGTTGACCTGTTAAATTTGATTGATTGATTGATGTAATTAAGTTATTATATTAAAATCTCATAATTCAATCAAATGGCTCAATTAATGACATTATATTCTTGAGTTGGCACAATTTTTCTTTAAAATGAAAGAATATAAAGGAGATAGAATGAAAGATTTTAAATGATGGGCGTTCATACCAAAGAAAAGTTCTTTTAGTTTCATGACACTATTAGCTACAATTGGCCGCTGCAACAAATTACAACACCTAATAAGGACAATGAAGAGCTTTTTCTTATCTTCAGCTTCATAGAATTAGAAATAAAATGCTTTCCATTAAAGTGTTTTTTTTCTATGTAATATCTTCCTATAACAGTGTTGCAAAGGTTTTTAATTAAAAAGTAAATGGAAAAGTGTATGTTTTTAAATAATATGTTTTTGAAACTTTTGTGTTACACTAGACTTGGGATATCAATCAGTGAGGTAAGGAATTCTTTACGTTTCTTATTTTAATTTTTTTATATCAACTACAGAGTGATGGTTTATATCAATTAGCACTTAGCAATTTAAGTCAGGGACCAAAGTAGTATCTTCAAAGTTTCAGGTAACTGTAACTTACAACAGTGTCAATTTTTTTGGTCTCCTTTAACCACAAATGTGAACATTTGTTTGATTAAATGTAGCAGAACAACTAATATCAAACCAGATGGAAGACTTTGCACCAAGCAATCTAGAAGGCAGCTTTATTGATTTTAATGCCAGTGGGCTGGGAGATGCTCAACAGTGTGTAAGTCACCAGTGAAGATTCAGTCTTGAGCTCAGTTTAAATACAGTTTGCAAGCAGCAAGCACAAGGCAGATGGCTGGTTATTACATGATTGGTTACATGAATTGCATTAAATCACATATTGCCAGGCAACATAACTCTAAATACATTTACTTAAAAGGAATTGTTTGCCATAATGTACTAACATCCTAGGGACAAGCGGAGAGGATTTGAGTGGAGCGAGAAAAGTTAAAAGTGTTCTTTTTGTCCCCACCAAAGTCCTTGAAGCAAGCTGGAAACAATATATAATCTTTTAACCAAGGGAAATACAAGTTGGGAATAGTTAAATTGTCCCAGCACATTATCAGAAAATAAGCACCTAGACTCAGACAGTCAAGGCTGGCTGAATTTAGCAGGGTGATTAACTGACAGACAGCAGGAGCATTCTTTGATTTTAACATGTTATAACATGTCTACAAGTCTGCTATTTTATAACTGAGTCTTTACTAAGATTATAATTGTGTCCTTCCAGAAGAGCCATGCCTGAGATTCACCTGCACTGCAGCTAACCGTAAGGCAGGAAAGCATAACGGCAGCAAGTTACTGAGAGGCAGAGTTGGCCTCAAATCATCTAATCCCTTGTGGCTGGAACAAGTGCTGGTCACTAAGTACTCAATCTCTCTTTTTCGGGTGTGCATACAGAACACGTGCTGAATGACCAGTTGCCAGGAGTGCTGTCATTTCTCTCATTAGTGATCCTTCAATAGGTTCACCTAGACAACCTAAAGACTCTCATTTCCTCTAGATAGTCTCAAGTCTCACTGACTTAGTGCTCTCTCAGGGCGTGGACTGATCCTGGCAGGCCAGTAGGAGGACCTCACTGAACCATGCAGGCAGTAGACATGTTAATGACCTATGCTTATTGGGAGTTCCTTGTTCATGGAGGATGATCGTAATTCCCAATCCCCGTCAGGAATGGTGTTCAACAAGTTTCTAGCATCTTCCAGGAAAGGGTAGGCATGCTGAGCCTATCGGTGCAGTAAACTTGTAACCCAGGGTATCTAAGAGCAACACAGACCTGTTATTGCTCAATCTCAGGTGGCTGAGACATTGGGGAGGGTGGTGCTGACTCCTGGGGGGTTGTACAACTAGTTAGCATCCCAGTGTTTCATTCGCTATCAGAGTTAACCATCAAATTACCCTACCAACTAAAAGTGACCCTGTACTACCACCTGAAGATCCAAGAAAAAGCTGTTGAGCTGGGCATGGTGTGCAGGCCTGTAATTCCAGTACTTGGGAGGATGAGGCAGGAGGATCACTGCGAGTTCCAAGCCAGGCTGGGCTGCTACATGATGAGTTCCAGGCCATCCTGGACTACATAGTGAGACCCTGTCTTAAAAAAAAAAGCAAAAGCTTGATATCTGTCAATCCTCTACCCTGTCAGAACAGGTCCTCCTTGCCCCTCCCAATTCTGTTGGGTCAGTGGTAGGTTCTCTCGTGGTGGATATGGGACCATCTGACCCAAGGCTGTTTCTGCTGCAGCATGTGAATTTCTGAGGAGCTCTATAATGGCCTTAGTGCCACAGTTATGTGCTAACTCTTCTTTACCTACTGAGTAACTCTGCAGTTTTGAGTGCACATTAGAAAAGAGTGTTTCTCGTAAATATGGGTGGGTCTTATTGGTGAAACACCTGATTGTGAGCCAAGAGCATTTAAATAATATGACTTTGTGTAACGATTAATTTTATGTATCAACTTGACTAGATGAGGGGATGCCAAGGTATATGATTAAACATTATTTCTAGATGTTTCTGTGAAGTGTTGCTGGAGGAGATCAGCATTTAATTTGATGTACTCAATGAAGTAGATGTTTCTTTCAATGCATTGAAGGCTAGAACAGAACAAAAATGTTGAAGGAAGTTGAACCCCTCCACCACCAGCTGCTTGAGCTAAGACATTAACTGTCACCTACCACTGGAGCTGGCCTTAGGTCATCAGCTCTTCTGGTTCTCAGGTCTTTGGATTCAGTCAGTAAGTACAGTACCAATTGTAAACACCAGGTGGTGGGATAATCATGTAAGCTAACTCTTTGTTTATCCTATTGGTTCCATTTCTTTGGAAAACTCTGGCTAATCCATGTAGTCACAATGATACCTGGCAAAGAAAACCAAGCTGCTTCTCGACGTTAGATATAGCACATCTACTTTTAAGTCCCCCATCCACCCACGCTGTTTGTATAAGTTTTGTTTGTTTTTGTGCTTCAGTTTGTCCAATGCTCTCTGTTTTAATGGCAAGATAGATTTACAGGTTTAATTCCTGGTCAGGTAGAATTCCAGATGAAAAAACTTGCATCTTCAGAATACTTTCTAAAGGCCAATCAGATAATGGATATGTTTTATGTAATTAAAAAAGAATTCACAGTAGTGGCTTTCATTTAATATAGCTGTCTGGGAGAACTGGGTTCCCCAGCCCTGTACAATGTAATTTAAACTTACAGCGTTTTTACTGTGCATAATATAGTGTCCTCTGTGCCAGTTTTGTACATTGTAATAGAGGCAGATTGCCTCCAATCACTGTGGTTTTTATTATCAAAATTAAGTTTACTTGTATAGGAAAAACTACAAGAAATTTGATTCTGTAAAGAATCCTCTTCGGCTATGGCCTGGCAGTATATAAATGGTGCTTTATTTAACAGAATACCTATAGATGCAATAAAGTATATTTGATGTAAAGAATATATCTTATAAAAGAAATCAACTGTGCCTACAAAATGGTTGAGATCCTGCACAGAGACATGTTTTCTACCCTGTAATTTTCTGAGAACTACTGTATGACAGTATATTATAATGATATCTGACTGACATTTTGGCCATTTTATCCAAATATGCCTTTCAATTCTGCTCCATGGGACTAGAATATAAGTGAAAGTAATATTATAGAGGTTAATAAAACTTTTGATAGTATTGATGATGATAATCAAACACATCTGTAAATCAATCATAGTTCCCTCAAGGTGTTATCTCTCTGCAGGGAAATTCTTCTGAAGACAATTTAGACTTTATTAATGATAGGCAATGTATGACTCTGAATCACACCCTTTATGTATATTCTAGATATAGAAAGCTATCTGTTGATGAGGGAAAAGAATTATAAAGTGAGTATAAAAATTTGAGAAAGGTTGTATTACTGTTATTAGACAGTACAGATGTCTGTTTAAATCTGTACCAACCCCTTGCTGCTTACATTTGGAATTTGAACAATTTGATTGTTTATCTGTTTTTACAGTAGTGTAGGGCTAAAACTGCCCCTGAGCTGAGTGATTGCTTTGATTAAGAAGGCCTAGGCCAAGCAAGATCCAAGGAAGCAAGCTATGTAGGGTGATTAATTCCAGCATGTCTGGGCATGGCCTGAGCTGTGTTGTAGCAATGAGAGCTTTTTTCTTTATTGCACTGACCGCTGGTCAAGAAATGAAATCTATTGATTTATTCCTGGTGTTGTTCTATGGTCATGAACCCAAGGCAAGTTTCAGTTGGCATATTCTTGATTAAAGTGTGTCCCAGTAGTACTCTCCAATGACTGTCCCTGGGGCTGACCACATAGCAAGAATACAGCCATGTGACCAGAAGGGGAAACGAATCTCCACCTGAGCCTGTACTTGGGACTTACAGATCCCCAGGCATGTGTGTTTTTCCAGTTCCTGATCTGAAGGAGAGGAAGCACATCCTGATATCACCCTGCTGGTCCAATAGAGGGCAGCTGATACTCACCGCTCTGCTCTCCAGACCCCTCAGTGCGAGGCAGCCTTTGGCTGGAATATAGTTCTCACTTTGATATTGTGATATTGGAATCCTCTGCTTACAACAAACAATCTTCATAAACACGGCCATGTTAGGTCATATGAATCTTGTTTAGCAATCAAATCCTATCTGATTGCTATCTTTAGTGTAGTTTCTGTCCTTCCATGGCCTGCTATGGTGCCTGACCTATGGGACACATCCCATAAATATGAAAAGACTGAAGAACTTTTACCCATCTTTGGTAGGAGGAGATACCAAAATGATTCAAATAAATAGCAGCCAATATAATTAAGTTACATTGACTATCAAAATTTTCATCTTCAAAGATAACTTGAAATACTAAGAGAAAAGCAACTCTTATGTCCGTCATTAGTCCTTAATGTTAGTAGTTAATGTTTATTGTGAACCTGTGTTGTGCCAGGCACTGGGACAAGTGCTTAGCATTTATTTGTTTATGCATCCGTTCATATTTCAGGAGATACATCTGGGGTAACAGTTTAGTAACAGGTAGTTTCACGGGCTGGGAAATGTCCAAGACTTTCAGGTAACAACAAAACCTAGCTTTACTGAAATTATATTTAATAGGGTTGGTATCAGAGAATAACTTTGTGAATCTTGTCCTCACTCTGCTTCTTGTTAGCGCTTCAGAACTACGCTTTGTCTCCAAGATGCAGAGTGTCCTCCCCTGAAAACTGGGCATGATACATTCTCCCTGCCAACCTCAAAGGGAAATAGCTAAGGATCAAATGATAAAATGTAGACCAAAACTCTTTGTCAGTTGTGATGTTCTATAAAGGTTATGAAGACATTATTATCACAAGCTGATGGTACGAGTACCTTTACAACAAAATATAAGTGATGTATTTCTGAATTTCTTTTTTGTTTCTTTTTCTTCTTTAAGAATCAGAGGTAGTAAATTTGAAAGACATAGTGTAAAGATGCTTCTTCTACAAAGAGTAAGTTCAAACTCCACGGCCAAAATCTTCAGTCCTTCATGGCAGATAAGGCACAGCCACGCGCCATGTCAGGAGCAGCTCACCTCCCAACACAGTTATCTTGAATCATCCTTTGTTCATTACCGCTGCAGCTTGAGTTTGCATTTTGATCTTAAAACTCCTGAGTCACAACGATAGGTTTTTACCACTGTGACTCTGCAAAAGACAGAAAAGACGGATTTATGACCCACTAAAGCCCACCTCCCGGATTTAGAATTGTGTTGTCTGAAAATGCTTTCTGAACTAACTACGGTAGGACATTAGTAGGATTAAAAATGAATTTCAAAAATGTAAAATGGCTGTGCCTACACAGATGATAAAATATTTTTACGTTTGAGTCTTTCTCTAATATGTTGACTTGAATTTAGGAAAAATGGTAAACAATTTTTTTAATGTAAAAGAAGATTTCTAATTTACAGCCCATACAATAGCAATTACTTTGTAATTAAAAGTCAGATGGTCCCCAGTCATAACTGTCAGAATGAAGACTGCCTTTCTGATGCACTGCTCTTAGGAACCATCATTAAGCACTGGAAATGAGTAAACAGCCTTGAGTTATAGAAGTTCCTCTCAACAGGAAACCACTTAATTAAGCAAGCAGAATGTATTGTCTCCAAAATATTCCAGGCCTTTGTATAAAGTTTTAGAGATCTAATTGGAGAACAAAGGGACAAAATGTTTCAAAGGAAGCTAGTCACCCATAATACAGTATTTCTTGAGTCTCATTTTCATTTGTATTTTCTAAATTCTTGCTACCAGTGAGCAAATTTAAGGAAAGGAACACTCTCTGTGCATCTGACAGGAATTCAGGTGCATATCTGGTATTGCCAGCTGTTAAGATTGTCAGGCTTGAACTATGACCCTCCCCAAAGGTAATCTGAAATTTGAATCCTACTTCCTCAGAATGTGATCTTATTTGAAAATGGGATTAGAGGGTCCTAATTTAACACAACTGAGTCTACATAAAAACTGACAGTTTAGACAGAGACAAATAAGCATACCCAGAGAAGACCATGTGAAATGCTATGAGACAGAGTGCTCCTCGAACACTGGAGTGTTACTGCCAAGGGTCAATGGACACCTGACTCCAAGAAGTCTTCTTCCTTACAGGTTTCAGATGGAGCAGCCTGGTTGATACATTGATCTAGAAGCATGAAACAAGAAATGTTTGCTGTCTTAAGACACCAAATTTATGGTACATTTTATTATGGTAGATCTAACAAAGCAAAGCAAGGATGGTGCTAAAGAATCACTTCAGTATTGTTAAAGTCCTATGATCTTATTTTGAAAGCCTATATTATAAAAATATAGGCTTGTTTGGGGTTTGTTGTTTGTTTCTTTATTTCACTGTTTTTCTTTCCTATGGTTTTTCTCTTTTAAAAATAATAATAATAAAAAGATTAATAGATACTTAAATAAATATCCCAGATTGCTAAAAAAAAAAAAGAATCACTTCAGTGCAGTATTAATGTGACGGGTTTCAAAGTCGTCATTCATTCATTCAGTCATTCAGTATTTTCTGATGTTTTGCCATAGTGAATACAGGCCAAGTGCATCTTTCACAGAGCTCATATCCAAACAAAAGAATAAAAACAACAAAAAGGAGACCATCAGAAAGTAAGTTCACAATTGGAAAATGCTACAAAGAAGAAAAAATAAGACCATAGCCAAAGAGCTACATTGTTGGTTGTTTTAACAGGTGTGATGAAATACCTCTCTGAAAAGGTGACATTTGAGCAGAGACATAAATGGCTGGAATGGATATTTGGCAAAAGAGAACTCAAAGAAAAGAGAACAGAACCATAAAAACAAGGAAGAAAAAAACAAAACCTGCTATCCTCCAGAAATAGAAAGAAACCAAGCAAGAGAACCCTGAATTCTGAGGGCAATGAGAGGAGACTGTTTGAATCTCATAGGACCAGATGAGTCATGGAGAAGAATTTGAATTTTAGTCTAGAAATAAAAGGAAATTGTTGGAGTGCTTTTTAGTAGAGGATAAATATGACTTGTTCCCATTAAAAACCTTTTGGCTGCAATGTAAAAATAAAGGGAGTAGGAAGCATCAGCAGGGAAAAACAGCATTTTAGGTAAGAGAGAAAACTGGCTGGGCTAGTGCCATAGTGGAGATAGGTGAATATAGAAGGAAGTGTTTGGATGCAGGACTGACTGATAAATTCAATCCAGCAGGTGGGAGTGAAGGAAAGAAGGTATTAAAGATGATTCTCTACTTTCTGACATGAACTGAGTGCTAATACCATTAAATGAAATGGGGAGAAGCAGGAGCTAGTGGTAGACGGCATATTGGACATGTTTAACTCACAATATTTCTTAGACATTTACATGAAACCATGGAGTGAGCATTTTTTGGAAACTTACAACTTTGATAATAGATAAAAAATAAGTGGCATTTAAATACATAAACCCAGATAAATTATATAAGGAAAAAGAAAAAAGGTAGTGAAGGATGTTCTAGAGAGAGATAAAGATGACCACAGTTCCAGGATCAGCAGCAGAGGGAGATCACTGAGCAGGGCAGGCAAGTGAACGGAGGGGGAAAATGAGGGGCAATGGCAGGAGGACAGCACAGCAGAAACGAGCCAGAGCATGACAGTTACAACCATTAATTGAGGCGGAAGGCCTCAATCCACCAATACAAAGAAACTGGCAGAGTGGATCAGGAGACAGGATCCATCAATATTTTGTGCACAAGAAACACATCTGACTCAAAAAGAACTTCATGGACTGAAGGTGGGAGGAGAGAGGCAATGGGGACCCAGAAAAAAGCAGGGGTAACTTACCCATAATCTGCTGAACTGATAAGAAAGATACAGCATTTTTATACAATGGAAACCCATTTAGCTATAAAGTAGGATCATCTCAAGGGTTTTGTAGGTAAATAGATGCAACTTGCGATCACGCTCTTGGGTGAAATGGTTTGGACCCGCATGGGTGAACATTGTGTTGTCTCCTTAGCATAAAAACCAAAGAAGTTAGTAGAATCCAAAATGTACAATGGATATTATAAAAGAGAAAGAGAAGGGAATGCCTTGTTCTGTATTGTTTTTTGATTTTATTATATCTGATGGTATGGGCAGCTATTTTGAAGGTAACAAGGCATTGTGGTAGCCTGGATTACTTGCATTGTTTTGTTTTAATTGGTTTGGAACCTAGCGTGGAGTCTAGAAACCTAGCTGATGATCAAGAAAAGAGAGGATCATGGCATAATAATGAGGAACAATAAATTTTATTGCTGGGACAGAGTTACATGCCAGGAAATGTCCCTCCCAGTGGGAGTCCTTCAAGAGGAATTCATGCCAGGGACCACTTTGAAGAAGGAGAGGGCAACAAGGAGGAGATATTACTCAACAATATAATATGGAATGTATGTCAGAGAGCTCAGAAGAGCAGAAGTGTCAAGTCTTTTATGGCCTTGCAATTTGTCTTATTTATGACTAGCAGACAATTTGTGAAATTTCTCAGGATTTGATAAGTGGGCAGGCTCTATATGGTTAAAAAGAGAATCATTTGGGCAATTGGAACAACATACAAGGGACATGATTTATATGACTCAGGAGAAGAAGAAAGATTCAAAAGGTGGGAAAAATGAGAGAGAGAGAGAGAGAGAGAGAGAGAGAGAGGTTGCTGATGGTTAAATAGGATATACACAGAGAATTAACAGTAGATTTGACAGAACAAGACAACTGATAGCCTCAGTGACAGTGGGAGAACCTTGACTGGAAATGTTAAGCTATGGAAGTAGAAATGTGAGTATGTACATTTTTCCAAGGGTAATTTTCTAATGTTTAAAAGTTTAATGTTCTAATGTTTCTAATGTTAAAAGGGTACTAATGTTTCATTACTTGAATGAAAGCAGAAAAGTTGGTTTGTACAGTATTAGGGAACACAAGAATGTTCTAAATGAGAAATACTTCCTCAAAAAGCTGGGTTTGGAAGTCCCATTTGACCTAGCTATTCCACTTCTGGGCATATTCCCAGAAGATCTGAAAACATCATACCACAGTGATATATGTGCACCCATGTTTATAGCAGCACAATTTGTAATAGCCAGATCTTGGAAGCAACCTAAGTGCCCATCAACTGAGGAATGGATAAAAAAGTTGTAGCATTTTTATATAATGGAGTACTACTCAGCTACAAGGAATGATCACATCGAGATACTTATAAATAAATGGACACTACTTGAGATCCTTCTCTTAAGCGAAATAAACCAGACTCACAAGGGTAAATACCATATAGTCTCCCTAGTATGAGAGTTGATAAGAGTATATAAGATTTTATGGTAAGCGTGAGTCCCCATCTCATAGCTTTGAAGCCTTTCAATGTTTTCAATCATCAGTTGGAATGGTTTTATTCTGTTTTGTTTGACTATATCATGCGTGATGATATGAACAGCTGTTTTGAAGAAAACAAAACATTATGACAGCTATTGCTGATTTAATATCGTCCTTCTTAGAAGTCCTACCATGCTTCTATTATTCTACTACCATTGGT
>PVJX010027073.1:0-25233 GCA_004027295.1 Dolichotis patagonum | reverse complement strand
CCCCCATGATTTGGCTCCTGTCACTTCTGCTCTGCACTTCCTGGCAGAGAGGAAATGTTGTCACCCTGGCCCCACGCCAGGGCAAAGGGGCAGCACCAGCCTCCAGAGCACGCAACTCCCTACAGGGGCTGCAGGGCTGGAGGGCTGGAGGCACTGTGTGGGGCTTGCCCACCTCGGCTGGGACGGACGTGTGTGTAGTTTAGCCTGGACAAACTCCTACACGCCCTGCAAAGACCCTCTGGTGTCATGCCCCTTGAGAATCTGCAGGTCACAACCAACCCTGCACCTCGAGCTGGGCCTGTACTAAAGCCCCTTTTGGCTTCTCCACACCTCCAGGGGATGCCCTGGGGCATGGTAACATTGTGGCTTCTGTAAGAAATCACAGAGCGATCACACAGCCTCCCAGGGCCACCTCGAGGCTCTGGGGAAAACCAAGTCCCTGTCCAGCCCCCAGCGGTGCCTGCAGCCCCTGGCTTGTGGCCCCTTCCTCCACCTGCAGAGCCGGCTGCGCCGTGGCTCGGCCTCTCTCGGCTTGTTACCTCCTGCACTGGCTCAGGCGTCCCCGGGACACACTGGGCCTGCTGGTCAGGGTCACCCTTTGGGGCTGTCACTGAGTCCAGCTACAGAGGAGCTGGGGGCGGAGGGGACATGGCCACAGGCCCCATGGTTGAGGGTTGAACCCTTAGGGGTTGTGAGTCCGCTGACCCCAGTGCGTCCCCAAAGCTGGGGCCTGGACAGCAGGGCTGGGTGTCCTGAGGTGCTGCCTCCAGGGTGGCTCTGTCCCCAGTACCAGTGCCCTTCCCTGGGGACCAGGCAGCCAGGCCCAGAGCTCCTGGCCCCTCCTGGCCCCTGGCATCAGCAGCAGCGGTCAGCACTGCCCAGGGGCATGGTGCGTCCTCCCGGTCCACTCTGCAGGAAGCCATGGCCTGCCCAGGGTACAGGGCCTGCAGGTGGGGCCCCCAGACCTGGCCCAACAGCTGCAGCCCCGCGCTCCGGGCTTGGGCTCAGGAGGCTGAGGCAGGCAGATCTCAGTCTGAGCACAGGCTGGGCACCTAGCAGTGCAGTGAGTCCCTCTCAAAATACAAAATAAAAGCCAGTGTTTGCCGGGTGTGTGCAAAGGCCCTGCTCCCTTTCCAGCACCTAAAAAATAATAAAACACCAAGGCTGCGGCCGCACTGGAGTCGCCTATGAACTCTGCTTCCTCCCCACGGTGCCAGCCCGGTGCCCAGCGTCACCCGGTGGCCGGCACTCCACGCACACGACTTCTGCCCGTGTCCCCGCCCGGGCTCCCCGGTGGCCTCCGCCAAGACAAGCGCTGTGACAACTGTCACGGGGGTCTCCGGAGACGACGTGAGGGAGCGCGCAGCGGGGTCCCCGGCCTCGCCCTGGCGGCTCAGGAAGTGCAGAGTTCGCCCATGGCCGGCGCGGGGAGGGGACGGCGATGACCTCGGGGCTGCACTGAGGAGGAGAAGGCGACTGGGCCACGTGGGCTGCGCTGCAGATGGCGCAGGTCCCCGCACGCCGCCTGAGGCTGCAGGGCCCCGGCCAGCGCCCCCTTCCGGCTCTGGCTCAGCCATGTGGCCGGCTCCTGTGGGGGAGGAGCAGCAGGGGCCAAGGTTCCCCCCTCCCCTCCCCTCCCTCCTGTTCTCCTCTGTGCTGGGGGTGGGACCCGGGGTGTCCCGCAGGACTCCACGCCCGGCCCTTTCTGTGTTCTAGTTTGAGGCGAGGTCTTGGTAAAGTTACTAGGCTGCCCAGACTGGCCTCGAGGTTGCCACCCTCCTGCCTCAGCCTCCTGTGGAGCTGGGAAGGCGGGCATGGGCCACCTCGCACAGCCTGAGCTTCCTTCCCCTTTAAGGCTGTGTAGCAGTCCCCTGCCCGGGAGGCGCTGCCCTGGGTACCCTGTGCAGCCCTGTGTCCCCAGGGCCCACCTTGTCCTTCCCCGGGGCGCTGGGAGCCTTGGCCACGAAGTCCCTCTTCACTTTGAAAGTGCAACCCCCTCCCACACCTTCCCACCGGCTCCCCCTGCTGGGACTGTCCCCCAGCCCGGAAGGTGTCCTGCAGGGTGGGGGGGGGGCTCTGCTGGAGGGCAGATGGCTGCGGCAGCCCAGGGACCCCACATGCCCTGTGACTAGACAGCCAAGCGCTCTATGCCGAGTGAGTACGGTGGCGCAGACCTGTCACCCCAGCACTCGGGAGGCTGAGGCAGGAAGATCGCTGCAAACTCAAGACCAGCCTGGGCTACAGAGTAAGTTCAAGACCGGCCTGGGCTACACAGTGAGACCCTGTCTCAAAAAAAGAATCAAAAAGGGCTGGGATTTCTTTTTGTTTTAATTTCAGACAAGGTCTCACTATGTAGTTCAGCATGGCCTTGACCTCCGGGGGATCCTCCTGCCTCAGCCTCCCACTGACTGCTGGAATGACAGGCATGTGCCGCCACGCCCGCATGCCTATTGTTGTAAGCACCCCCCTGGCTGTGGTTTAGTTCAGGGGGAGCTCAGGAAGCTGGCGTGGGGTGTGGGAGTGTCCTGCACCAGTCTTTCCAGGCCCAACATTCTGGAGCCCCCCAGCCCCCTCCCCCACCCCAGAGGACACAGCCATGCTGGTCAGGCCACGCATCCTTGGACCCCAAGTGTCCCCTGCAATCCTGGCTGCAGCTGGTGTTCAGAGCGGGCAGGAGAGGAGAAGGGAGTCTGATCAAGCCTGAGGCCCCCCCACCCCAAAACCTGCCCTGACCCCCTGCCAGCCAGCCCGCAGGAAGTGGGTAACTTGGTGGGGAGAAGCCCACTGTCTGTTTTTGTGGTACTGGGGTGGGGTGGGGTAACCCAGCTCACACCAAGCTCCATCCCCAGCCCTTTTTTATATTTTTTAATTTTGAGACAGAGTCTTGCTAATTTACTAAACGGTCCATGCCGGGCCCCCACTTGCGACCCTCCTGCCTCAGCCTCCCAGAGTGTGCCACTGCGCCTGGCTGACAGCCCGGCCGATTCCTTTTTCCTTCCCAAGCCGTCAGAGATTAAACAGCGTTCAAGGGCCTCGGGGCCCAGAAATCACAAGGGAGGGCAGGAAATCCCGAGCCCAAGAAACGAAAGTAGAACTAAACCCACTCTGAGCAGGGCCAGACGGGCAGCTCCCCGGAGAAAGCGGCTCAGAAGGGCTCGAGTCCAGCCCCAGCTGGACCCGGGGGGACGGAGAGGGCAGGGCCGAAACTGCACAGCAAAGGGAAGGAAGCCGAGAGGATGAGACGAAACGGAGAACAGAAAAACAAGAAACCAAAAGTTGGTTCTTTCACAAGGTTCATAACCTTTAGCTAGACATGAAAAAAACCCCAGAAGATGATAAATTACAAAAAGCTAAAGTCAGAGGCGAAAAGGAGGTGTCACTATCGGCTTTACAGAAACCAAAAAGGTGGAACAGAGTGCTGTGAACACCTGGGCCTCACAGGCTGCAAACCCAGGGCCGCCCTGCAATCGACAGCAAATTCTAGAAATGCACAAATTACTAAATTAGATTCACATTTAGATGTCGGGAGTTCTGCTGTGTGTTTCCCACCTGGAACCAACACCCTTTTTGAGGCAGGGTCTTACTATATAATCCAGGCTGGTCTGGAACTCACAGCGGCCCTCCTGCCTCAGCCTCCCCAGTGCTGGGATCACAGGCGTGCCCCACCGCGCCTGGCCATTTTTTTTTTTATTGTTATGTTCTGGCTTCAGCTTTGTACCATTCTTCCCAAGTGGGGAGCATTATGTTCAGCAGGAAGGTGACAGGGATCCCCCCAAAAGCTGAAAGTGGTGCGCAGAGTTTGGGGCCCAGAGCTTGTTTTGGGGGACACAACCTCCCCGTATGTCACTCCCCTAGCCTGTGCCGGGACTGGGTTCCTCCCTAGGACCAGAAAAACAAAAATACTTTGGCTTGTTTTTTTCCTTTTTTCTGCAAAACAAAGGAGGGCACACTCATGGAGGAAAGAAAAAAAAAGCAACATACCTTTATTTGTTTTCCCAGGAAGCACTGCTTTATATCCTGCTGTTACAACAAAAAGGGAGGGAGGGAGAGGGACGGAGTCAGGTCAGCGTCACTGCAGACAGAGACCCAATTCTCTGCCTTTCAACCTGTGGGGGTGGGGAAAGCAACTCTTTAATTGAGATATATATATATATTTAACGCAGGGATTTCACACTGAGACACATTTACACTTTTAAATTCTCAAACAGGGTTTGCTAAATTGCCCCAAACTGGCCTCCACCTTTTGACCCTCCGGCCTCAGCCTCGCAGAACGCCGGGAAGGGAGCTGTGCACGGCCAGGGTTGGCTCCATTTTGTTTGTTTGTTTGTTTGTTTGAGTCGGTTTCATTTTGCACTCCTCCTGCAGCCCAGGCTGCCCTGGAACTCGAGCCAACCCTCCTGCCTCAGCCTCCTGCAGGCTGAGATCCCAGCTGCGCCACCCCAGCCCAGCCCAGCCCACAGCCGGCCTCATCACTTGGCTCCAAAACAGCTCCCTTGGGAACGCTGGCTCTGTTCTTGCTTGTTTGTTTGTTTGTTTTCTCCCGGAATGGCAGAGAAAGGCTAAGTTTTCTTTAAAACTTGTATTATTCCATTTCAGGCCCATCTCTGCTTTCCGCCCTTCCGTGGGCCACGTGCTGGGCGAGGGGACAAAGCCACCGACCCCGGAGGGCGGGAGGGACAGGTACCGGCTGGCCCTGCACCGCCAGGGTCTCCTCCGTGCTCCCGCTGTGGACAGCGGTGGTGACACCGCCCCCGAGGTCAGCGTGGCCCGGCCCTGCCCCGCCGGCTTCCTGCGCTGCCCCGGTGGCCCCGCTCACGTGGCCCGGCTGCTTCCCGGTGCCCGAGGCCCCTGTGGCCTCCGCAGCGGCCCCTCCGCCTTCACAAAGCTTTGCTGTTCCACAGGCCCACGGGGTTTTTCCAGCCTCACAAAAGGTGGCCACGCCCGGCCCAGTGCTTTCTGGGCAGCAGAGGCCAAAGAGGCCCGGGGCCCAGCACAGGACGACAGGGCTGCCCTGCCCTCCCCACGACACACAAGGGCGGGGCGCATTCGGGGTGGGGGTGTCCTGCACCCTGCAGACTGCTGAGCTCTCAGCGGTGACAGCCACTGGCGTCCCCGGACACAGCCGGGGACGTAAGTCACCGAGTGCCGAGACCAGCAGGACCCAATTTCCTGCCCGCGTACTCAGCTCCTGACTCAGCTAGGCGTGGTGGCGCGTGTCTGTGAGCCCGCCACTCTGGGAGGCCGAGGCAGGAGGGTCCCAGGTTAAAGCCCGGCCTGAGCAACTCGGAGACCGCATCTTGCAATTCAAATGGGCTGGGAATGTAGTTCAGTGCAAAGGCCCTGGGGTCCACCTTCAGTCCCCCCCAAAGGACAAGCTGCCCGCTTCATCCGGGTGTCGCTAGCTTGTATGAGCTGTCCTGGGGACGGGAGTTTTGGGCCCGTACTGGGTACTTTATAGATTCGCCCTCGACGGCCGCGGTGGGCTCTGCGAGGAACTTCTGATTCCTGCTTTGCTGGTCCTGGGGCTCAAACCTGGGGTGCTCTCCCACTGAGCTTCCCCCCAGCCCGTTTTATTTCTTTGAGACAGGGTCTCTGGGCCCAAACTGGAGATCCTCCCGCCTCAGCCTCCCAGATGCTGGGATGACTGGCCTGCTCCTTTGCTGCTCAGCCTTAAACGGAGAGGAGGAAAATTCCAGACGCCCTGTTTACTTGCTGTGTGCAGGATGGGGTGGGGACACGTGTGTGAGGGGGTGGCGGAAGGTCCCCAACCCTCCAGATTCCCTTGCCACCCGCGTGGGCGGAGCCGTGAGCGCCTCCCCCTGGGCCCAGCTTTCTGAGAAGTGAAGCTTAGATCTTCTCAGGGAAAGGCCCCTTGGGGCCGCTGTCACCTCCCGGGGAGCTGCCACCTTGCGGCCACTTCCGCTTTCCGGCCTCTGCCCCCCAGGGGCCGCCAGGGCAGCACATGGATGCTACGGAGCGGGGTGGGGCTTCAGCAGGGACCAGGTGTCTGTCCCTGTAGGCCAGAGAGGAAGCTCTCTGCCACCAGTGCAGCCATGGTGGTGACACGGAAGGAACCGGGGCTGCTCTGGGCATCGAGACGCCAGCCCCGGTCCAGCGCTCCGTGGCGCGTCCTGCACCAGGGTGACCAAGGTCACTTCTTGGAAGCCCTTAGCCAGGGGCTGGATGCAGGCGATAAGGGGGGGGGTAGCAGAGTGGGGGCCGCATCTTGGGTTCATTTTTCATTTTTTGAGACAGGGTCTCCCTAAGTGGCTCAGTTGCCCGGGCTGGCCTGGAACTTGGGACCCTCTTGCCTCAGCCTCCCAGAGTGCTGGAATCACGGGCCCGCACCACTGCCTCCAGCGCCGGTAAAGAGTGCGGGTCAGTTCCAGGGGGCCGAGGGGCGCCCCTTACAGCCCGTCAGGGCTCAGACCGTGGCCCGGGGCAGTGCGCTGAGCCCACTGACGCATGCACCCCAAAGGTTCCGGTGTCTACACGGTGCTATGCAGCTGTCACCACGACTCTCCAGGACGTCCTGCCGCCCCGGAAGGCCAGCCCACCGCCCGAGCAGGCAGCCCTGGCCCCTGCCGTCTGCCACGCTGCTCCCCAGACTTACGGTCTAGACGCTTCCGCCGGCGGGCTTTGCTGGGTCTATTTATGTTCTGGGGGACTGCGCTGACCCCAGGGCCTTTGCACTGAGCTGAGCACAAAGCCCCCGAGCCTACTTTATTAAACTTGGGACAGGGTCTTACCGAGTCACTAAATGACCCAGGCTGAGCTGGAACCTGGGACACTCCTGCCTCAGCCTTCCAGAGCACTGGAATTACAGGAGCGCACCGCCACCCCCCATGCTGGTGGGGTTTTAACCTGGTGTAACTCCTGACCATTAGGCTGGATCAAGGCAATTCGTGTTGGTTTTTTTTTTTTTTTTTTTGTACCGGAAATCGAACTCTCACGCTTGCCAGGCAGACGCTGGGCCGCCGAGCTGCGTCCCACCTCCCAGGAGTTACTTTGAGAAAGTTGTTCCAGCACAGCTCCACGAAGCCCAGCACATTAATTTCTTGGTGGAATATTACGGAGTCGTGAAAAAGGGGTGACGCCACCTGCGCCTCGCGTGTGACATTCAGGGCAGAGGGCGCTGGCCACAAGAAGGGGGGGTTCCTTTATGACCACGCGTCTCGCGGTCACAGAACCAAGGCTCCCCTTGCCTTCCTGCTGCTCTAACAGGGGGCAGGGAGCGGGTGGGGGAGGGGTGCCTGGAAGACGCGGGGGCCCATCTGGGTCCCATTCCCTCCCAGCTGTGCGTCCCCGCACGAGGCGCTGTGTCCCCCGCAGAGAGGGGGGGGTTATTTATACTCAGCATAAATACGGGGGGAGGGGCCCGAAAGGGGCGGCGTCCGCGTGCTGGACACGGTGTCGGGGACCAGCTGTCGCCTGCAGTCGGTTCGGCAGCTCTGCGGAGCCCAGAGCGCCTGCGTGGGGCCTCCCCCTCCGCTGGGAGCCGGGCTGGGGGGTCCCCCCTCCCCTCCCCTCTCAGGGCCCCCCCACGTTACTCCAGGGCGCAGCGTGTCTCCAGGGGAACCGCGGGGGGTGCTTTGGTCTTCTCAGTTGGGTGCAGCGGTGCCCCGCCTGTCAGCCCAGCTCTCCGAGAGGCTGAGGCAGGAGGATCTCAGGTTCCAGCCGAGCTGGGACAACTTAGCAGTTTAGCGAGACCCGTCTCAAAATCAAAGGTAGAAAGGGCCAGGGCCGCAGCTCCGGGGAAGACACGGTGGCCGGCGTCTTCGTCTGCCACCATCCTCTGGGACCCGTGTGGAAGGCTGGCGGCTGGGGACCCTCTGGGATTCCCACAAAGCGGGTGCGGCCCTGACTCCGTTATGGGGGTTGGCAGAGTTCACCCCGTGGCTGCTAAACCAGGATGATGCCAGCACTCGGGAGGCTGAGGCAGGAGGGTCACCGTGAGTGGTCAGCCTGGGTTACACAGCGAGATCAACAGACAGACAGACAGAAACGTGGCCAGAAGGGGCGGCAGACAAAGCAGGGACCAGGCCTCAGGCTGCCGCAGGGGACCGAGCCCCCGGGAGGCCCCCGACACTGATCTGCCTGGAACATGGCTGCCACCCTCACTCCCATCTTGAGCCTGGCCTGGGTTCCAATCCTACCCCAGCCCCTCTAGGATACGCACAGCTGGGCCACCGGGGGGCACTGCTCAGGGGACACAGCTGTGTGTTTCAGGGTTCTTTTGACCTTTTATTTGGAGACAGTCTCACGAAGTCCCCGAGTTGTCCCGGCTGGACTTGAACTTGTGACCCTCCTGCCTCAGCCTCCCGGGGGACTGGGGTGCCGGCAGGGGCTGTGTTTCTGCGTTTGCCCGAACCCCTCCCGGGTTGCCCCCTCCGCAGCTGAGTCTGGGTTTACAGGGGCCCCCACAGCCGGGCGGGGGCGGAGCGGGGCCTCACACTGGGTCCCCAGGAGCCCTGGGACCTGGCCTGACCTCCCGCGTGGAAAACCACAGGCCCGGCCGCCGCAGCCACGTCCAGGCCGGCGGGAGAGGCCAGGAAATAACGCAGGGGGCGGGGTCACGGGGAAACATCCCAGGAATGCGGATCGCTCTGGGGCGCACGCACCCGAGGGTCCCCACGAGGGTCCCCATGTCCGGGTCCCCGCGTCCCCGCTCCAGCCCGAGCTCCTACACACGCGCTCCTGTCCCGCGGGGCCTGGCCCAGGTCACGGTGGCACGGGGACCCGGTGGGGGGGCGCAGCGGTTTCCGGCCCTTCCGGCGGCTGTGTTTACGGTAACCAGGGAGAGGGGAGAGGGGACAGTCACCAGCCACCAAGGCCCCGCTGCGCCTGCCCGGCACCCTCTGGGGACTCTAAGGTCAAATCGCAGCAGCTGGCCAGACGGTGGGGGCCATTTCCCCCCAGGCAGGTGCCCCTCTGCTCTGCGTGCAAATGACGACCTGAGCCCTGTTTCTCGGAACTGAGTGTCCTGGGGCTGCTGCCACCGCAGCCCCTGTGACAGGTGGGTGGCCTTGAAGGTACACGGTTGTTCCCTCTCAGTCCTGAGCCCGGGAGTCTGGGCTTGGGGTCCATGCAGGGCTGTGGGGCTTCTGGGGGGGGGTCCTCCCTGCCCCTCCCAGCCCCCCCCATCTCCCTGGACCCTGCCAGACCCCCTGCACCCCGAGTCCACAGAGCAGAGTGCAGAAAAACCTGCCTGGTCCCTGTCCTAGGGGCCCCCAGCCTGGAAGGACGTCCCCCCCTCCCCTCCCGGTCCCCACAGAAAATGGCCTGGTCCAAGTGACAGCAAGGTGACAGTGACACAGCGCAGGAGGTGGCCGAGGCCCTGAGTTCTCAAGCTGCAGGGGGTGAGGCCCAGCCTGAGCCACAGAGTGGGATGTGGGGGTCCCCAAAGATAGAGCAGAGTTGGACCCCAAGTCCTGGTCACCCGCACCCCACTCCGTGGGGACAAACTTTCCCTCATACTACTTATGTGACACGCTACGGGTGGCGACGGGTGGCGACGGCGGGGACCGTGTGACCCACTCTCCCCAGCACTACAGCCGCCCGCTGCCCCCCGCTGCCCCCCGCTGCCCCCCGCAGGATCAGGGCTGCACCCCAATGATGGGGGGTATAAGGTGTAGGCTCCCTCGAGGCGAGGCTGTCACGGGGCAATGAGGGGAGGGGACGGGAAGGGACAGGGTGGGAACACCTGTGGGGTGCGGGGTGTGGCCAGGGCAGCACTGGGCACCTGGTATTCACCCCCTAACCCAGGACTCACAGCAGGATGACAGCCTGAGTTTTGGGGACCCCACTCACCACCCAAGTGAGAAAGCGTACCAGGAAACCCTTTGGCATCCATGGGTCTGAGGGTTAAAATGCTGAGGTCCTTAATATGTAAAGATCCCCAGCAAACCAATAGAAAGAGAGGAATCAGCTGAGTAATTAGGGGACCCTGGGTAAGATGTGGACAACGGGTCTGAGAGAGCTCGTGCTCAGGCAACAGGTGGCAGCAAGGTCAGCTTCTAAGATGTGTTTTTGTGAAACAGAGTCTGGTTTTGAGCTTGCTGTGTGGCCCAGAACTTGCGGAGACGCTCCTGCCTCAGCCTCCTGGCAGAGTGCTGGGATACAGGAGTGCGCCACCACGCTTGGCTTCAAAATACATTTCTACTAAACGTCTAGACCTTTGCAGCATCGTCAGATAGGAGAATTACGCTGGGCTGTGACACGCTGGAGACGCCAACCTGAGCACACGCGTGTCTGCACAGATCAGGCGATTCGGGCACAGAAACAGAGCAGAGCGGAGCACGTTCGCTGTCGCTGAGTTTTTCCAGCAGTTTTGTCTTTTTTTTTTTTTTTTTTGTACTGGGATCAAACTCAGGACCTTGCACTTGCCAGGCAGGCACTTAAGCCACTGAGCTAAATCCCCAGCCTTCCAGCAGTTTTGAAACAACAGGAAAAAAGAGGTCGGCGCTGTCCTGTACCCAGAGACAGGGTCTCCCTCAGCGGCCCAGGCGACCCGCCTGCCTCAGCCTCCCCAGTATCTGGGGTCACAGGTACACACAGCGTGCCCCAAGTTGGAAGATTTTAAACCGAGGTGTCTGTGTGACGTTTCCAAATCTGACCCCGTGCCCTTTACGGACAGCAGAGCCAGCGATGGCCAGGCCTCGGGGCTCACAGCCCTGCCTGTGACCTGGGGGGGGGGGCGCGGCATGGGGACGGCGTCCCCCAGCTGCGTGGCCCCTGTTGGTGCAGGTGCACGGTCGTTCCCACCCTCCGTGGCGTCACCGAGCCCGATGAGTTTCGCATCTGCTCAGTGGCCCTCCCGTGCCCTCCCCTCCCCCACCTTTTCGGCCTCAGTCTGGCCTGGGAGAGGCCGGCACGGGGGAGGGGTGCTCTTGGCCTCTCTGAGGGTCCCCGTGCAGGCCCCCCAGGCCTCCAACACCCTTCTTTCTTGTTTGCCATCCTGGGGCTGGAAGCCAGGGCCTTGGCACTGAGTGACACTTTTAAATTTCTTTTCTTTTGAGACATCTTCCATTGTCACAGTCACCAATGTCCTGGAGCTGGCCCAGTGTCCCCGGGGCCCCATGAGGAAGCTGTGCTGTAGCACAGAGACACACGGGGGACACTTCCTGAGAGCCGGATTTAGACTCTCTGCTTGGAAGCCTGGCATACACCCACAACCCCAGGCACGGGGGAGGCTGAGGCAGGAGGGTCGCCATGAGTCCCAGGCCAGCCCGGGCCACACAGTGAGCTCGAGGCCAGCCTGAATGGCCCTGTCCCCCAAAAGTCCAACAAGCATCTCTGTGCAGACCGCATCGTCTCCAGTTGGGACGGAGCCTCCTCCACCTCCGGCCCTCCGGCCCTGCCTGTGCCCAGCCCTGCCAGGGCTCCCCTAGGCCCTGGGGACACAACCGGACAGCCGGACAGGGAGACTGACCACTGCGTCCTCCTCTGATGGGAATCCCAGCTGCAGGGCTGAGCCTGGGAAAGACCCCAGGGCCCCGGCCCCGCTCGGGAGCTGTCAGATCTGACACCACTGGGGAAGGCCGGTGGGGGTGGGGGTGTCACCGGCGTCCCACTAACAGCCTGAGGGGCGAGAAGGGCGAGCGGCCGCAGGCTCACAGGCCTGGGGTGCGCACGGGGACCCCGGTTCTGCCGGCACCGTCCCAGCGGCCCGCCCAGTCTCCACCCAGCACTGGGGACCCCGCCCCGGCCTGCTCTGTACAGGGAGCTCCCCAGTGTGACAGCCACAGACGTCCCTGGGGACCAGCCAGGGTGGCCTGGGGGCAGACTGAGCCTCCCCAGCTGAGAGCTCCGGGGTCCGGGGAACCCATGGACCCCAAGCACCCCTCCACCCCCACCATCACCTGCCCGCTGAGCTCCTAGGCCACGGCCCACGGTGGCATCCAGGGAGACGGGAGGACACAGGGGCAGCGCGGGAAGCAGGGCCCCTGGTCACACTGCCCGCCCTGGGGAGTGTGCTGTGCTGTGCTCTGCCCCGGGCACTGGGTGCTGTGCAGAGACGGGCTGCGTCCCTCTCCACGCGCCCATCGGTGGTGAGTGGATAAGGGCTATGCTGCACATAAAGTCGGTGGAGTACTACTCAGCCGTGAAAAAGAACAAACCCCTCCAGCTTGCAGTAGCCTGGGTGGAACTGGCGGACAGTGCTGTGTGAAATGAACTCGGGCACAGAGAGACAGCGGCTGCTGCCTGGCCTCACGTCTGCCGGGTCTGGAACGTAAAATCTTGATCTCAGGGAGAATCGGAGAGCTAACCTGAGACAACCACGGTGCGGGGGGGACAGAAGGCAGGGGAGGTGGGGACAGACTGATCGGGGGATGGTGCAACAGTCACACAAGACCAAGAAGTTCCGGTGGAGCCAAGCAGGGCGGCGCACGCCTGTCATCCCAGCACTCGGGAGGCTGAGGCAGGAGGGTCACAAGTCCGACTACACGGTGGACAACTCAGCAATATCCTATGTCAAAACTTAAAAACAGAAGTGGGGCCACTGTGGATGCAGCTCAGTAGGAAGGGGGTACAGAGGGCCCCCAAACTCACCCAGCTGCTGGGACATGGCTCTCAGAGGAGAAGGACTCTCCAGGTCCCCAGATGTCATAGACCTGGCAAAGCCATCAGCACCCAGGGTCCCCCTACCAGGCCACCCCCGGGCCACCTCTCTCCTGCGGAACCCCCCAAGGTATCTTTCGCTTTTAAATTCTGCTTGGAACAAAAGCACAGCATTGTATTTTGAAATAATTACAACTTGACAGGAAGTTGCAAAAAAATAAAAGAAAAAGCCAGTCGGGATCCGGGGACCCCTGTGTGTGCTTGGGGGTGACGGGTTGCATAATTAGGGTGCCTATTGCAAGGATTAACGGGCGCGGCACCACGGCGGCGGCGGGCATGGACGGCAGCGTTTCTTCTTTTATTCTGTTCCTTTGGCCCCCACTTCCCTTCCCTGCCCCCCTCCACCTTGCTGTGTGCAGAAGACCCCCAGTTTCCTCGTGTGTGACTTTCAGTTTGCTTTGGGTTCCTATAGACGAGATTCATGGAGCATCGGAACGTGGGTGTCCGACTGGTGGAAAGGCTCCTTCCCCACCCACCCAACTTCGCCAGCACTTGTTGTTATGCGATTTCTGGCTGGCGGCTGCTCGGCTGTTCTGGGGTGAGCCGGAATCCTGGGGTTGTTCTGATTTCCATCTGTCTAGTGGACAGCGATGCTCACGAGTTTGCCTTCTATTTATGGCCCACCGTACTGCCTCTTTGAGAAGTGTCTACTCATTTCATTGCCCTTTGTTGTTTTTTCCAAGTTGCCTACTTTGTTTTTTTGCGGGGACGGGGTCTTATTTGGTTGGGTCTGCTTTTGGGGGGATTCTCTGTGAATTCTAAACCTCAGCCCTGTAGCTTGCAATGTCCCCCCGTTTGCAGGTTCTCTTTCTCTTGTTTGCTTCCCGGGTCAGAAGCCGTTTCATTTGACGTGATGCTGTTTGTTGAATTTTTTGTCTTTTGAGACAGGGCCTGGCTGTGGAGTTCACCTGAGCTCAGAGCAACCCTCCCGCCTCAGCCTCCCAAGTGCTGGGACCACGGGAGTGCACCCCCACTGGCTGGCTTTCATGTGAGACCTAGACCACAGTGCACCCCGCACCCAGAGTGCAGGACGGACGAAGCCCGCAGAACCTCTCAAACAGCGCAGACGAAATCCCAGCCCTTGGGGGCGACCTCCGCAACAGTGGGGAGCTCGTCCAGCACATCCGTCCCGCCCCACGGCAAAAGACAGGGTGCTTCTCACCGAGACCACGCCTGCGAACCCAGTTACCTGGGAGGCTGAGGCAGGAAGATCCCAGATTCGAGACCAACCGGGGCAACTTAGTGAGACCCCCCCCAAACAAAATTTAAAAACTTCTCTGGGTGCAAAGGGCTGTGAGCTGTGTTGTGTGCCCGCAGGGTTTTGGGGGTGCTGCATGTGAACCCCAGCGAGGTCCCGGGCAGCGGCTCTGCTCCTAAGCCTGGGGCTGGGACCAAGCTGCTTCTGCACCAGGGCGACTGACCGCACCCCCTCCCAGCGCCCCTGGACACGGAGATGACACGTGGGGCCCTGCGTCACCACCTCTCACTATGTTTTGAAATCAACAGCCCGAGAACCCGCGCGGGGCAGGACGGGACGGTCAGAGGGCTGCTGGGGAAAGGACAGCCGAGTGACTTCAGTCAGGGGCCGTATTTCTTCTCCGTCCTCCTCTGACCTTGGGTCCAAGCTTCCCGCTGACGCAGCTCTGCTGGCCAAACCGTGGGAACTACGAACTGGATGAGAGGACCCGGCCCCGGCACGGTGGCTCACGCCGTGCACTGCACCAGCACCCCCCCCCGCCACCGGCTGCTGCGGCTTCCTGGCGCCATTTTCCTTCCCAGCTGCACAGTGAGAAAGACATGGGCTGAGCCTGCTGTCCCCTCCACCCCACAGATGGCACGACCTGCACGTCACTTAACCTGTACCAAGGCAGGCATGCTGGTGTGCACTGGTTTTCCCAGCACTCGGGAGGCTGAGGCAGGAGGATCGCCATGAGTTTGAGGCCAGCCTGGGCTACAAAGTGAGCTCAAGGCCAGCCTGAACTGCATAGCGAGGTGCTGTGTCAAAAGAAAGAAAGAGAAAGAAAGAGAGAGAGAGAGAGAGAGAGAGAGAGAGAGAGAGAGAAAGAAAGTCTCTCTGAGTAGGACTCGAGATCCTTCTGCCTCAGCCTCCTACAAGTGCAGAGGCAGCAGGCGTGTGCCACCTCACACCCGGCACGGGAGCGTTTTAACGTAAAGCCGCGGGGCAGAGTGGGGCGGTCCACCTGACATCCTGCAGTTCTGTTCACAGGGTGCCCGCCCGGAGGAGACGGGAGGTGCGATGCACTCAGGAAAGCCGCCCGGGTGTGGTGACTATTTCTATCACTTTTTCAGAGACACAGATTCTACCACTTGCAAGCCATCTGCTTCCATAGCTGAAGAAGGCCCAGTGGGTTGTCCCCAAACCGGCCACGCTGGGGGGGACCCCTTCTGGCAGCAGAGGTGGAGGCTCCAGTTTCCACAGGAACCACGCTTCCGTGCATCACTGGCTGGTCCTGTAGTTGTGTGAGAGTCTTTTCTTTTTGTTTTTGGATCCCTTTTTTGGTACAGGAACGGAGCTCAGGACCTTGGCCTGGCAGGCAGGCACTTGCGCTGAGCTAAATCCCCAGCCCTGTGTAAGAACTCCCTTCTGCTTTAAAGGAAGCCAGCAAGAACCCACAAGCCGGGGGAGAAACCTGCCCAAGAGCAGTGACCACCCGGCAGGAGTGTTCAGAGCAGCATGGAGCCCAGGAAGTGGCCAGAGCCCATGTGTGCAAGTGCGCTCACCCCAGGCGGCGGCGGGCCACGCCCACTCCACACACACCAGCACCCATCCCCCAGTGCCGGAATATTACTTGGTCAGGAAAAAGGGCAAGGCTGTGTCACTGGCCACAGCATGGATGGACCTGGAGGACGTCCGCCCAGTGAGAGGCACCAGACACACAGGAGGCCGAGTGGGCTCCGTGGACAGGAAACGCCCAGGACAGGTGACTCCAGAGACGGGAAGTGGACTGGTGAGTGCTGGGGCTGGGGAGGGGCTGGGGTGACTGCAATGGGGAGGGAGGAGGCTTCCTTCTGGGGCGATGGAAAGTTCTGGAACTAGATGAGTTGCTGTTTCATAAGTGAATTTCTAAAAGCCATTTCCATTGTGCACGTGAATGTGGCCTTGAACGTCGGTGACCCTCCTGCCTCAGCCTCCCAGAGTGCTGGGACTCCAGCTGTGTGCCTCCCTGCCTAGCCCTGATGCTCTGCTTTCATAAGGACACCAGACCCAGGAATGGGGTGCATGTCTGTAATCCACACACTCTGGGAGGCCGAGGCAGGAGGGTTGCAAGATCCTGTCTCAGAATAAAAAATACTGCCAAAAGGGCTGGGGGTGTGGCTCACTGTGAAGGCCCTGGGCTCTATGCATGGGCAGAGCCCCAGCTGCGGGGGCATGCGGGGGCACCCTGGAGCCACCACACCTGGTCTCCGCCCTGTCCCCAACGCAGATTTGCCTTTTATGGCCTGGTTGATATTTAACCCCTGGAAGGGGTCAAAGGGCAGGAAGAGCCATGGCGCCAAGTGGAGGCTGCAGGACCCCTCCGTGATGCTGAGGTCACCAGCTACCCGTGGGGACCACAGCCAGGTCGCAGGTCCCACGCCCAGGAAAAGAGGGGACACTGCTGGTCCCCACAGCGGCACCCACCTGCAACTCCAGCACTCAGGAGGCTGAGGCGGGAGGATCACTTGGAGTTGGAGGCCAGACCCTGTCTCCCAATAAATAAAGAGCCCACACTGGGCTGGAATTTGAGATCCTCTTGCCTCAGCCTCCCAGAGTGCTGGGATTCCAGGTGTTTACTGTCAGTCCGGGCTTCAGTTTTTATTTCTAAAGAGAGAGGTTAAATAGTTTGCGGTCCTCGGAGAATTCTGTAACCTTTCAAGGGGTGTTTTTTTTTTCCTCTCTCCCCTCCACCAGCTTGCATGGACGCCCGGAAGCTGGCACAGACATCGGGCTCTTGGGGGGCCACAAATGCCAGGCAGTGCCGCCCAAAGAATGCTGGGAAATGCAAGCTCAAGGCCCCGGCAGGGCCACTGGTGGGCGGGAGGTGGCTGAGCTGAGGGCGCCCGGCCCCCCAGCTACCTGGGCTGCAGAACCCTACACGCCCATCCCCCGCAGACCCTGCCTTCCTCTGTGCAGTGCCGGGGCTCGAACCCAGGGCCCCGCGCGTGCTAGGCCAGCTAGGACTCAGCCGCACCCCCAGCCTGTTCTATTTTGAGACACAGCCTTTCTAAACGGACTGGCTGGCCTCTAACTCGGGACCTCCTGCCTCAGCCTCCCAGAGCGCTGAGACAATAAGCATGTGGCAACACTGTGCCTTTGATAGAAGGAACTGGAGAGTCCTGGGATTGGGGTACTGGTGGGCAGTGGGGTCCTGCAGCCGACTTCCCACGGGTATCAAGGGACAACCGTACAAATCGCCACTGAGTGACAGACTTCAAAACAACTACAGTGATTGTTTCAGAGAAAGAAAAAAAAGGAGGAGAAGTAAAATCGCTTGTTCCATATGGGGCTCCTCCCCACCGGATTCAACCCGGCCCCAGCCCTGCCCCCATGGGTGCCTTCTCCCTGCCCCTCTGTCACTTTAGTGGCAGGGGTGCCACCACTGAGACATGGTGGGGTTCAAGAACTCAGCACAGCTGGGTGTGGTGGTGAATACGTGTGATCCTGGCACTCAGGAGGCTGAGGCAGGAGAATCTTTGCAAGTTTGAGACCCACCTGGGCTACAAAGTGAGCTCAAGGCAGCCTGAACTGCATAGCAAGACCCTGTCTCAGAGAGACCAAAAGAAAGAAAAAAGGAAAAAAAAAAAAAAAAGGAAACAGAAGAAAAAAAACAACTCAGGGTGGACCAGGGGAACCCCGGGGCACACAGGAGCTTTTTCGGGGACCGCTCTGGAGCTGCTGGGGCCAGGACGTGGGAGACCAGCTCCTGCCTGGCAGGTGGCCAGGGCCGCAGGGTGCAGCCAGCAGCGGCTTGCCCCCTCCTCTGCCTTGCAGGTGACAGGATCCGATGACATTTGAGAGAAAGGTTAGGCAGGGGGCGGGGAGAAGAAGGGCCAGGCGGGCCCTGCTGGCCGCCGCCCCTGTGACACACGGAGTGGACCGCGTGGCTTCCAACACCTAAGGCAGAAGGCTGTGCAGGTGGGAGGGAGGGGGGCCCACAAGGCCACCGCGGGGTGTGACTCAGCGACTCTGCGACTGCTGCCCACGCACGGCCCACCCCCCTCTGCGCAGGACAGAAACCAAGCGCGGGCCAGGTGCGGCTGCAGAGTGGGGTGACAGCAGGGTCCCCAGCTCCCACAGGCAGCTGGCTGCCCCGGTGACACACGTCTCAGGCGGTGGGCTCACGTGTCCCCGCGGGCCACACCTGCCTCTCGCGACCCGGGGCTAGGGCTGCACGGAGACCCCGGACACGGCGCAGCTGGGGCGCGGGGTGGGGGCCCTGGCCTCTAACCCTCCCCGCACCTGACACCTGCATGCTCGCTGCCGCCACTGAGCTGCCCCAGCCGGCTCCTCCAGACCCCGCTGGGCTGAGATTTGCATAACATAAAATTAACTTTGTTTTTCTGAACCGGTGATGGAGCCCAGGCCTTGCACCCAGCTCCAGCCCGGCCCTCTGTGGATACTTTCTAAACTTCGGCGATAGAGTTGCTGAGTCACTCAGTGGCCCAGGCTGGCCTCTGACCTGCCACCCTCCTGCCTCGGCCTCCTGTTATCAGGCGTGTGTCACCCCGCGTTAGCAACACTGACTATGTTACAGTGAACATTCTCAACACTGTGCAGCCTCACCCCAAAAGGAGCCCTAACTGTCTCCATGGGCCATCACCCCTCCCCTGCCGGGCACCCCGGAATTCACTTCCTGTCTCTGGATTTATCTACGCTGGGCGTTTCCTGCCCATGCTGTGTTTCCCGTGCCTGGCGTCTCTCACGGAGCACGGCGCCCTCAAGGTCCCTACAAGCTGTGGCGAGTGTCACGGTCGCGTTCACTTCCGTGGCTGGACCCATCGGATGACAGCTGTCTCGACCACTGCGCGCACGGCTGCCAGGACCCCGCCCCCACCTTGCCCAGGCCACGCCCCCGGCCCCTGCGCACCTGCGCAGTTGGCTTCCGTGTAGCCTTTCCCGAGAACTGGCAGGTGCAGAGGTAGCTGCGTTCCACTGTCCCTGGTCCTCGGCGCTCTCTGCTCTCTGTCCCCAGCCTGGACACAAAGAGAAACCGTAAAGGCCAGGCCTAGCCTCCCTCCGGGGTCCTCAAGAAGGGCTCCTGGCCCCCCCAAGTCTGCAGCCCCCCCCACCCCGCGTCAGCACCTTGTCTCAACGCATTGGGCTCGCAGAAGGCACTCAGCCCTTCCCTCTGCCCCAGCTGGCCCCAGGCCACCAACAGCCAGCAGCCTCGTCGTCACCAGCTGTGTCCCGGGCCGCCCCCTCCGGCTCCTCCCTCCTGGAGCTGGGCAGGATGAGGGCTCCTTCCAGAAAGCGGCGGCGCAGGCCAAGCTGGGCCGTGCGCGCTGGTGATCTGTGTACCCAGATTTCTATGTGAGAGTTCTGACCTCAAAGGCGACCTAAAATCAGGCGACTGCAGATGAAATGCGTTCACACCCACCCACGGCGGGTGCAGGCCTGCCCGCCACGCCAGCACTCTGCGAGGCTGAGGCAGGGGGACTGCAAGCTGGCGCCCACCGGGCAGCTCAGTGAGACGCTGTCTGAAAATTTAAAAATAAAAAAATGAAAGGGCTCAGCGCAAAGCCCTGGGCTCGGCTTTCAATGCCAGCGGGACAGAAGCCCTTCTGTAAAAGTTGCCCGAAGCTAACAAAGGAGGAGCCCTGGGTGCATTTCTCCCCCCACCCCAGTTTGGGTGCAGCCGGGCTGAGGTGCAAGCAATGACCTCCAGCGTCTTGACCCAAGCCTGGCGGTCCCCATCGACGGCACAGGAGAAAAATTCGAACCGGGGATTCCCGGGGCGCCAGGGCAGTCGGTCTCCCCGCTCCCACCCCGACCCTCACCCAACGGCCTGGCGAGACGCGCTCGGAAACGCGGGGTGGGCGGCGCTGACGGAGCGCGGGGCGCGGGCTCTGCGCGGCCTGACTTCAGGGGTCAGGAATTCCGCGCGGCCCGCGTCTAGACAGCCGGGCCCGCTGCCCTGCGGGGGCCGCGCCGACGGACGGGCTGTGCTGCCCCCTGGCGGCCGCGCGCTGCAGCGACGGAGCGAGCGCGTTGGTGGAGTGGGGGCCAGGGCTGGGGTGTCGCTGGGCTGGGGTGCGGCAGGGTAGGGAAGATCCAGCCAACCTCCCTCTGGGTGGCTGCGGTGGTGCACACCTCAGCACTCTGCACTCTGGGAGGCTGAAGCAGAAGGATCTCTAGTTCCAGCCCAGCCTGGACAACTGAGTGAGTTTCTGAAACCCTATCTCAAAAGTTTAAAAAAAAAGTTAAATAAAGGGGGCTGGGGTCCAAATCAAACAAAGAAAACCCTGCCTCAAGGTAATAATTCAGTAGTGTAATGCCCCCAAAGTTACTTTTTTTTTGGTACCAGGACTCGAACTGAGGACCTTACACTCGGCAGGAAGGTGCGGTGGTGCTGAGTTGTGTCCAGGCCCTTTCTTTCTTTTCTATAGCTGGGTTGGCCTCCTCGGGCTCTGTGCAGCCTGGCGCCGGGTCATTCTCATGGGGGCTGAGCGGCATCGCTGGCCTCCACCACTTTATGCCAGGATCCCCCCCCCCGTCATGACAGCCATAGTGTCCCCAGACATGGCCTCCTGTCCCCTGCCGAGCGGATCACTCTGACTGAGAAGGGGGCAGGAGGGAATGCCACGCTTCCCCAAAGACAGACTCTAGCCCACACTCATCTGACTTAAATCCTAGGGGCCAGATGTAGGGCAAAGGTCATCAAAACCGTGATGGTGGCCTGGGTGTGGTGGCTCATTCCTGTAACTCCAGCACTCGGGAGGCTGAGGCAGGAGGATCCTTTCTAGTTTGAGACCAGCTGACAGGGGACCCCCGCGCTGCCCTCCAAGGCTTCATGCTGTGGTGGTGAGAAAAGCTAGCTTCCCTCCTGCAGGCACACGGGGCCGGGGCAGGTGCTGGGGCCCGGGCATGTCTTGGTCCAGGGCAGCGTTCAGAAGGTGGTTAGAGGACCAGAGCTGGGCACCGTGCCCAGAAGCGCCAAAAGCAGGGACAGAGTGACTGTTTGTGCACCTGGATCTATTGTGACACAGCTTCCTAACAGCCTGAAGGTGGGAACAGATCCAGTGTTACAGGTGGATAGAGGGACACACAGCGAAGTCCAGTCAGACTGGAATATTACACACCCAGGAAAAGGAGCGCGGCTGAGTCACCACCACAGTGTGGCTGGACCTAAAGGACACCGTGCTCAGTGAGAGACGCTGGACATAGACAGTCTCATGGCGAGGGCTCTGTGGGCCAGAAACAGCCAGGGCGGGGATATGCAGACAGGAAGTGGACTCGGGGTGCTGGGG
This sequence comes from Dolichotis patagonum, assembly GCA_004027295.1. Taxonomy (NCBI): domain Eukaryota; kingdom Metazoa; phylum Chordata; class Mammalia; order Rodentia; family Caviidae; genus Dolichotis; species Dolichotis patagonum. The sequence continues at coordinate 4,143 of PVJX010027073.1, read as the reverse complement.
CTGGAGAGGAGAGAGAGTTGGCGGTGTCTCATAGGTTCAGCCTGGGAGATGGAAAGTTCTGGAAGCAAATGGTGGTGACAGCCACAGGAACTCGCTCAGTGCTGCTGAGCTGGGCGCGTTATTAGCTGGGTGTGGTGGCACACACGTGTCATCCCATCGGTCTGGGAGGCTGAGGCAGGAGGATCGCAGGTTTGAGTTCAGCCTGGGCAGCTTAGTGCACCCTCGTCTCAAAATAAAAAGTAGGACGGGCTGGGGACGTGGCTCAGCACCCTGCAGTGCCCGGGCCACTCCGGCACGGCCGGCAGGACTCCAGTGAACCAGTCACAGCTGCCACCTCCCTTCCCCTGTCGCCAGCTCCTTGGGCTTCAAGGACAGTCACGGCTGGCAGCTGGCCAGGCCCGCCTGCTCCAAGTGCCTCCTCCCGGCGGCTCAGAGCGCCCAGGCGCACGTGGGTCGCAGGGTGACTGTCCCCGCCTGGCCTCCCGTTATGGGCACAGCTGTGAATCAGCCGGGATGTTAGTCAGGGCGCAGGGACAGAATGTCACGTTCCAGCGGGTGCTGAGCCCAGCCTCGCGGGAAGCTGACTCAGCAGGGGAGCCTCGTGAGGCTGCCAGCCGTGTCCCCGGGCACCGTGACTGTCCTGGTCCCTGTCACCGGTCGGTCAGGTGAGGCTCCCTTGCGGCCCGCTTGCTTATGCTCTCCGTCGCTCCCTTGTTTATTTTCTTATTTTTGCAGGTCTGGGGGTCAATCCCAGGACCTTCCCACTGAGTCAGGCCTCCCGTCTCATTCATAAATTTCATTCTGAGACAGGGCCTTGCGGAGGTGCAGGTCTCGAAAGCAAAACCCTCCTGCCTTAGCCTCCTGAGTGGCTGGGACAGCAGGTGCCACACCACACCCAGCTCTTTCTCTCTCTCTCTCACTCTCTATCTTGGAGGGTTTGCACCAGATCCCTGACCTTAAGGAGCCCGTGGTCTGGCCCGGGTGACAAACGTCACCTGTTGCCATCTGGCTCTGGGAAAGTGACTCAGCTGCTCTCTCACTATTTTCTCATCTTTGGAACGGAGACGATTAACTCTGTTTCAGTGCAGAAAGTGTATCAGTCAGCTAGAGCCGCGTAACAAATCACCAAAGCGACCCCCATGTACAGCTCGGCTTGGTTGGGTCCTCTTCTTGGCATCTCCTAAATCTGACATTGACTGTGCTGAGTTCTCCTCTAGAAGTCAGGGTGCTCTGCCCGGCCCCGCTGGGCTGCTGTGAGGGTCTCTTTCCTTGGTGGTGTGGGGAAGAAACCCCTTGTTCTGCCGGCTGCTGAAGGGCTGAGTGCTCAACCAGAGGCCACTCTGGGTCTTTGCCTTGTGGTCTCCACAGGCTGCTTACAAATTGACTATTTGTTTTTTGTTGGTTTTTGCTTTTGTAGCACTGGGAGCTGAACCTAGGACCTTCTCACTGAGCTCCTTTGTGTTTCTTTGTGTTTCTGATTTGAGACAGGGTCTCCCTGAGTTACTAAGTTGCTCAGGCTGGCCTTGAACTTGCCTGCCATCCTCCTGCCTCAGCCTCCCAGAGTGATGTCATGACGCTGTGCGCCACCAAGCCAGGTACCTTTTTTGGTGAGGTTGGCAAAAGAATTCTGGGGCTGCTTAGACACCTGCTTCACTTCTCACCCTGCCCATCCCTTCCCTGGAGGTAAGAAAGTGACAAAATCTCCCATTTCACCCACTGTCCTATGCGCCCCTGAGCAGCACAAAGCATTTCACATCACCCTGTGATGCGTCTTAGGACGTGTCATCTTGCAAGCTGGAAAGCCGGGGTTCCCGTTCCAATGACTCCCCACCCCCAGCTCAGGTACCCACCACCCTACTTATGGACGCACTTCCGGTCTCTCCCACGGGGTCCTGGAGGGGGTCGGGGCCACCCAGGTTGTCTCTGCGTCAGCTCTCAGCCACCCAACCAGGACTCTTCATGACATCTGGGAAGTCCTGTCCATCCCGTGACATGAACCTAACCCTGGGCGTGACAGCCCGCAGTGGTCCCAGGCTCGGCCCCGGACCTGGGCACCATGTGCAGCGGGCAGGAAGGAAGGCAAGAGGAGGGAGGAGAAGGATCGAATGCTTTTTCTACAGAAGAAGGGACTCTGAGGGCAATAAGGTCCCAAATCAGCTGGCTTTGGGCTCACTGAAGGAGGACTTATCTTGGTGGGCCTGGACTAATCAGGTGAGTCCTCAAGGGGCCCGAGCACCCCTGAAGCAAGAGACCAGGAGTGCGAGGCGGCCACTGTAAGGACCCAGCCATGCCACACTTCCAACCCACAGAACCGCGAGCTAATAAAGGGGTATTTTGTAAGCTGCTCAGTTTGTGGTGCTTTGTTACACAGCAAGAGCTAGCTGATACACTCCAGATGTGCCAGCATGCAGGTGTTCACAGTCTGCTTGCATATTCCTTCGCACCTAGGACATAGAGCTCTGTCTCTCCTCCATGGGCCTGGCTGGCTCCCCAAGGAGGGCGCCAGATCTCCATCACCTCCAAAATGAGTACTAACCATGAGTTCCAACCCATCTCAACCACCCTGTGTGGTGGGAAAGCCGAGGACAGGAAGAGGAAGAAAGCCATGCCACCTCTGAGAGAGTCAGGACCTGAGGCTGAGGCAGGAGGCTCCCAAACATAAACCCAGCCTGGACAAATTGGTGAGACCCTATCTCAGAATAAAAGAGGCCTGGGAATTAAGCTCAGAGGCACAGCGCCTGCCTAGCAAGCACAAGGTCCTGAGTTCAATTCCTGGTACCAATCCCCCCCCCCCAAAACCAAACAACCAAAAAAGAAACAGAAAAGGCAGGGGATGAAGGTCTGGGTTCAAATCTCAGCACTGGAAATAAATAAATAAATAGCCAATCACAGTAAAGGCATGGCCATCGCTGTGTGCCAATAAAACTTTATTCAGAGAAGCAAGGGGGGGCAAGGGCACTGGTGACGGAGGTTTGACACGGCTGAGTTCAAAGGGCCAGGGATTGAACTTATGACCTCAAGCTCGAGATGTCACACTGCCCTGACCCCCATTTGGCATCTTTGAATGGAGCCCTAAAATATCTGGGGGTTATGTCTTATTTTGAGACAGGGTCATGCAGAGTTGCTAAGGCGCCCGGGTTGATCTTGAGCTTGTGATCCTCCTGCCTCAGCCTCCCGAAGGCTGGGATGACAGCTGTGCACTGCTGTGCCCGGCTGCCTGCCTGCCGCTCCCGAGCAGATGCCACCACCTTGGTGCGCCAGGCTGTGCCTCCCCACTGCCGCCTCTGTTCGGTGTCACACGGGGGCCTGCGGTGACCACACGGTGGCAGAGACGCAGAAAACATGGCGCCCCCCCTGCCAGCATCCCAGGTCCTGGTGGCTTCAGTCCCCACAGTGGCCTGAGCCCCGAACACACTTTGCGGTGACGCCCACCCGCAAGGAGCCCCCTCCTGGCGCCCCCGGGGCCTGCAGCCCACACCTGTCACCCCCACGCGTGCTCTGGGTCAGCGCAGGCTGCTTCCCTCTGAGTCCGATGTCTGACCAGCCGGGCCTGGGCCGGGCACCCAGCGATGGGGGCATCGCAATGCCGGGGCTCCCTCCGCCCCAGCAAGGGGCCCCCACTCCTGGACAGCAGAGGGAACCTCACTGGGCCTCGATTGATTATCAAGTCAGGAAAACAGGGCGTCACGGCCCTAGGGGAGCAGAGTGGTCCCGGGCCACGGGCACTGCGGGCATTTGGGGGCCGGGCCGGTGGGCATCGTAGGGTGGGGGCCAGCACCCCTGGCCTGCCAAAATCCTGGTAGCTATGAACAGCTCCTGGGGGCAAAACCATGCCCAGATGAGACCCCCTCAGATTAGGGGGGTGCCGGGGACCCCAAGAGCCACCCCCCCCACATACCGCGACTGCCTGTCCCGCTGAGGTCCTGAGACAGCGCCCACAATGTCACCCACCCTCGGAGGGGGAGGGGCAGCAGCCAGGTCCCCGGGCGAGCGCGAGGACGCTTCAGAATTTATCAGCGCCCCCCCTTTGCTGGTGGGGGGCGTCCTGGGCACCCCGGGGGGGCCTCCAGACCTCCCCAGCTGTGACAACTGCAGGCAGGCGCAGACCTTGCTCAGTGGCCCCTGGGGACGGGATCGCCCTCA
>PVJX010027072.1:0-25204 GCA_004027295.1 Dolichotis patagonum | reverse complement strand
CCCTAGAAGGAAAGCACCCTGCCTTTACTGATGAGGAGATTCAGAGCTCCGCTCTCACAGGAGGGCCAGTGCTGCTCTCTCCAGGCTGGTATTATTCTCCCGGCTTCATTACAGGGGCCCATGGAGCAACCTGGGACTTAGAATCAGCAGAAAACAAATCCACTAAGCCTTATCCGTAAGTGCCATGAACCAGTGGAGGCCAGGGCACCCTCATACGTCTAGAAATTGGAAGACAATTTATTCTGCACTGTGCTACACAATCAACAGGAAGAGGTCCCAGATTGACTGTAAGTCTCTAATACTCAAATTCCAAATCCGAGCACTAGACTGTAATGCCATTGATTCTGCCTCTTTTCTTAATCATCTTCCTTCCTCCGTCCGAGGTCTCATTGGCATTCCCAGTCCGATAGAAACCATGGCTGTGTGTTTTAGTTTATTATGGTGCCGTCTTTTTCATTACCATCTCATGGCTTCTCTCTGAGATGTCTCCATGGTGATCTAAGACTCCTCTGCATAGGGATTTGGCTTCAGGAAACCTTTACATTCTTCACATGCCGCTGCTGCAGGGCCAGCTCCATCCTTGAGTCCAAGGTGAAGAGTGGTTCGCATCTTTCCTCTCCTGCTTTCGTGTAGTGTCATTGTTGCTGTGGCTTTGAGACAGGCTCTCACTGCACATATCAGGCTGGCCTTGATTAAACTCACTGCGCAGCCCAGGCTGGCCTTGAGCTCCGCAGCCCTCCTGCCTCCCTGCCAGAATTACAGGTGGGTGGCACCATGCTTGGCTCTGTATTTAACTTTCTGAGATGCTATCAAATTGATTTCCGAAGTGGCTGTACCATTTTACGTGCCTACCAGCAGTGTGTGAGTTTCAATTTTTCCATATCATCACCAACAGTAGTTATCTTTATTATCATTACAGTTATCCTAGTGGATATGAAGTGGTCATTTCCCTGGTGACTAAGCATGGTGTACTTTTTGGGAGAGTAGACTTCATCATGACCTTGCACTTGCCAGGCAGGTGCTTAAGCCACTGAGCTAAATCCCCAGCCCTAAGCATGGTATACTTTTTGGCCATTTGTATTTCTTTGTCTTTCTTTCTGTTAGATTTTTTGAGACAGTTTCTTACCAGGTAGTTCAGGTAGGCCAGGTTGGTCTCAAATTCGTGGATATCCTCTTGCCTCAGCCTCCTGAGTGATGGAATTACAGGTGTACAATACCATGCCCGGCCTTTGTGGAGCTTATGAGTGAAGAAAAGTTGAATCTGCAGATTCAAGATCAGAGGAACACAGGGTGTAAGGGATATTGAAGATTTTTTTTATAATGAACCTGTTTGTTTAACATAATCACAATGGCTTCCAGTTTTTAACCTTGGGATTGGCATAAACAGTTCTTGGAATGACCTTCGGCAGTGTTACTCCAATGTCCTCCTATTTGACACTTTAAAAAAGTTGTTTTGTGGGACTCCGTCAGGAGAGGTTGCACAAAGAAAAGAAGAGGTCACTGCCACCAGTTCTGATCACCTAAGGTTCTTATAAGAACTGTACTTACGAGTTTGAAATTAAAGTTTTCCTACAAATCATCCCACTGGTGGTAACTGGAGGAAATAAATAATTATAAAGGTAATACCGTCTGGATATGGTGGCACACACTGTAATCCCAGCACACTGGGAGGCTGAGGCAGGGGAACCACAAGTTCGAACCCAGCCTGGGCAACCGAACGACTTAGGGAGACTGTCCCAAATTAAAAAGTGAAGAAGGCCAGGAGGGTGTTGCTCACTGTGCAGGCACTGGGCTAAACACTTGCACTGTAAATGATGAAGATGATGATGATGATACCAGAGCTCTTTCACCTGCCCAGGTTTAACTAAGGCCCACTGTGTGCCAGGCATCGGGTACCTATTGAAGGTGGCATAAGGACTGTCATTTTTTGGCTGATGAGACGGTGAACATCAGAAAGTCAATGACTCTACAACATGAGCGCTTTGCAGACTGCAGAGAGAAAGCATAAGCAGAACCAAGGGTAAAAAGAAGGATAAGAGGGGCTCAGCAAAAGTAACTCCACTGAGCACACTGCTAGTATCATCCCTGGGTGTGCCCATGTGGCCTGGGGAGATGGGAGAAAGCTAGGTAATTACACAATGAGTGCTAGTTATAGAGGCAGGAATAGGATGAAACAGAAGCACAAGTGGTTTCTTCAAGGAAAAGAAATTAAGATAGAACCGAGTTTTGCACAAAATGGTGACTGATCCTGATGGCCATGTGCGGGATCCAGGAGGCAGATGAAACTTGTTCAGAAAGCTGTGTAGATGCAGCACCCTTGTACGTGGGTTATATCTATGGCAGGAATGAACTGCACTGCCCTACTGAATGGATCAGTGGCAAGCAGGAACCACATTGCACCATGGGATGGATCTTCGATGCATCAGTGGCAGGGGAACTGCATTGCACCATGGGACAGATCTGTTGCATCATGGGATGCATCAATGGCAGGCAGGAACTGCATTGCAAAATGGAATGCATTTATGTCAGATATAACATTGATAAATAACCAGATAGAAATCTTCAGATGACTGCAAGTTGATGTATTCAAGCTTGTTCTGCAATTGTTCTTGCTTATCCAGTAAAGTCCTGACAGGCAAGGAACACAGAGAGAAATGAGCATAGAACGTGACCTTTTTGATCTGTGCCACCACCTTGCAGTCATCTGACAATGAATCCCTTGCTCTTTAGAGTCTACAGAGCTTTCTGGAAAACACTTTTACAGTTACAACCAGTTTTAAGGACATTGTATTCCTTAGGATACAATGTCATTAAAGCACCTGGGACAGGAAGGAGCTAAAATTAAAAAGAAGAAGGAGGAGGAGAAGAAAAGAAAAGAAAAGAAGGGAGGAAGGAAAAGGGAAAAGGAAAGGAAGGGAAGGGAAGGGAAGGGGAGGGGAGAGGAGAGGAGAGGAGAGGAGAGGAGAGGAGAAGAGAAGAGAAGAGAAGAGAAGAGAAGAGAAGAGAAGAGAAGAGAAGAGAAGAGAAGAGAAGAGAAAAAAACCCAGCAGAGCTGAAGCTGCCCCACATCCCGGCTGGGACTGCAGCTGCATTCTCAGTCCTCCTTGCTTTGCCTGACAACAAAGAGTTCTGTGACCCTGAAGCAAGACCAGCAGATTGCTGTAGCTGCTGGTTTTAAACAGGTGCCTAAAGAGAATTCTTTCTGTGGTCTGTTGGCCATTTCAGAACTTTGGAAATGGAATGGTCAATTCATCAGAAAGAAGTAGCAGGTGAGTATGGCGAACTTTCGGTGGCCCAAAGGAGAGAGACCCTGGTGCATCGGGACCTGCACCATGTGGTAACCAGGGACTCCTCCCATCTCTGGAGGAGCCTGTGATCCTGCCGGCATGCAGGCTGAGAATCAAACATCTCATGTCATCCTGTCCCCTGTCCCGTGTCCCCCCCCCAGCAAGTGGGAGCCAGTTAACTACACATCTTGTGAAAAGATTGGCTGTTATTTAGTATGAGCTCCCCATATGTAAAGATATAGGCAACCATTTGGAAGAAAACAAGAGACAATATGACAGGTAGTGAAGATCTCTGGCTGTCTAGCTTTGAAATTTATGCTTTCTTATGTTCTGTTCTGTTTTGTTGTGTTTAATTTTACCCCCTTTAAAATAAAATTTTAAAAAAACACAAAGAAAAACAAAGAGTTCTGCTTCTGGTCACAGAGAAAATTCTTCAGGACATACCTGACTAATAGGTCCTTTATCAGATGGGGAATCTTGGGAGCATTGTTTCCAGATTCTTGGTGTCCTGAAAAAAGAATTGAACAGGACTCTCAGAAAGAATAGCAAGAGTAAAATTTATTAAAAAAGGAGAACAAGAACAAGCAAAGAAGCGAAGGTCCACTCCACGGGGTGGGGCTGGGCCAATAGGAAGAGCCCACAGGACAGCAGGTGCCAGGCTGGGTCTCCTACAGTCCTTGGATTATGTGGGGGAGGAGTACAGAAAGTCGTGGCTTGTGGCTGTGATCAACCCACCCACACAAAGAGCAAGTTTCTGACCACACCATAATTTTCAGGAAATGTTTCGGCATCCAAAGCCCACTGGAGGTTGAGCTCAAAACTGCAATGCAAGCAGGGGGACAAAGGCTGGGATTATGTACCTTTGGGTTTACACATGCCTGGGGTCCTGCGGGGCAGAAGGACTTTATCTATTGGCTTTCTGGTACGTCGACACAGTTTTCCCAGCTCCATCTGGTTTCCCAACTCTCGGCCCATGGCTGTCTGTGGTTCACTTGTCCTCATTCTGCCTCCTACCTCTGATCAGCCCCTGTCAATCTGCTATTTAGATTTAAACAGCACTCATAACACTGCGATGGAGCCTTACAGCAGAAGTGAGGGGAAATCATTTTTTAAAATCTCAAAAGGAATGTGGAGAAACAGACTGGGTTTGTAACCCTAGCAAAAGTTGGCAAAACAGTGTCTGAAGCTGACCTTAGAAACGCGTGGAATAAGTTGCATCCTGTTGTCTGCAGTCAGAGTAATACTGACCGTCCATGATGACATGGCTGCCTATGAAAACAGCTAACAGAAGCCACAGCTATGACCACTGCAGGGTAACCGACAGCCCCGTCCATCACGAAGGTCCCTGGTACACATGTTACCCATGTCCCAAATTCTGACCTTGCTACAAATCATTTTTTCTCCAAAAAGTGCTCCGTACAAATCAACCGATTTGCCAAGCTCAGGCTAAACCAATCTGACACTTTATGAGATTGCGTTCCTAGTAACTAGTCAAATAGTAGCCGCTAATGCAACTCTTCTCTGCAATGTTTTATATGTGTGTGTATATATCTATGTAATTATATGCAGAGAGTCCCTACCTTATGATTTTTGACTTTATGATCACGTGAAAGTAGAAGCTCTGTGTGGAACTTTGAATTTTGATCCTTCCCCAGGCCAGCAGAATACAATACTGCCCACTCCCAGAGTACTGGGCAGCCCTGGGGAACAGAGCTGTCTGTCATACCCATGGCTTCAAAGGGAAACGACCCAGGCTGCACACGCGCCATGTGGCTGGGCCTGGGTGTTCGTAGGCTACAGTTACTCAGTGCCCTTTCAGCTGAGAGGACTCGCAGCTTCTAATGAGGTGCACTCCTACTGTACACCAAGGCGCATCCATCTTATGTGCAACTTTATTTTATAATCTTATGTATTGTTTGTACGGGTAATTTAATTATATTTTTAAATCAATAAATCATATGTATAATTTTTAAAACTTCAGTGTTTTACAATTTTGTTTGTAGAAATTTGACCGTTACAGGTTTACATATAATTATTATAGTTCATTTTCATCTCTGTTTACAAATAGGTAGGCCATGCCCGGGGGCACACAGAGCAGGGTCAGAGGATCAGGGCGCAGCTGGGGTTTAAGGGGCAGTGCATTGTCCTCCAAAACCAGAGTCCCCTACTTCAAGCCAAGTTGCTCTTCAGAGGAAACATTCAGAGCTCATCTCCAAGGTCCGACCTTCGTCTCACTGTCTTGCTGCTTTCTCTTTTCCTAATGCGGGGGCATATACTGCAGGGTAAATAAGAGTCTGGTAAAAGTATGAGGAGCTCGTAGGGACGTGTCTCAGCTTCAGTTGTGGCTGCTGTATTTATTCAGCATGGGAGCTGATAGTAAAATGACTACTCACCAGTTAACATCTTAACTCTTTGGAATGTGGCTTTTCTTTAGAATTCAGTTCCTGAGTGAAACTAACTGTGCCAGGGACATCTCCCAAGGGCAGGCACAGCTGCTACTCCCTGGGGATGCGGGTCCAGGTGGAAGGGAAGGACCAGAGACAGCTCTGGACCCACATGCAGCTCAGCACTGAGCCCCATGATGCAGACTAAATGACCCCGAGCCAAAGTGCAGATGTTTGAAAGAACAAGTGATTGACTTCTAAACGTAGCCACGTTGGAGAGCTTCGGAGCAATTGGTTATATAGCTGCACTGCAAAGGTAGATGACTGATACCAGACAGGAGACAGCAAAAAGATCCAGACTCCTAAAGGCAAATGGGAACTTCCGCTTTGATTGGTGAGAGTGTAACTTGTCAGAACACATGCAAGTTCTAGACTGAAAAATAAAATGCAATAGCTAGCTTTGAAAGCAAGAAAGAAGACCACTGAAGGGGTCCATTGAAACTATCAAAATTGAAGCAAGAAAAGAGAAAAAATACAAATGGTGTCCAATTAATGATGACTTCATGTAGTGATTTTTCAACTTTGTGATACTGCAAAAGCAACACATGTTCAGTAGAAACCATACTTCAAATTTTGAGCATGGACATTTTTTCCTGGGCCCGTGATAATACAATGAGACCCCACCATGGTTCCCTGGAAGGCAGCAGCCAGCACAACTCTGGGAAGCCACGAGATCATAAAAGGAAGCAACTCATACCCGGCAGCTCACTGTGGGCCTGGGCCAGGCTGTGTTTAAGCCAAGGACAGTAACTGCATTTTCCTTACATATATTTTTAACTTATAATGTGTTTATCAGGACATAACCCAATCATAAGTCAAGGAGCATTTGCACAGGAAAAAGTGTAAGAGATATGTGCAACTTAGACAAATAGCCCAAGAATAGTGTGATGGAATTCTCTGTTGAAGAGAACAAATGAGCAGAAAAAAAGATTTGAAGAGAATTTTGGAAAACTGAACAAAACATCAAACCTCATATTTGAGACAATCAGGGATGTCAAGTGGGATGAGATCAAAGAAAGTTGCATATAAACACATGAAGATAAAAATGGCTAAAAGCCAGAGATAAAGGGAAAACTCTGAATAGCAGCTAGGGCAGGGATGAAGGGAAGTGTGCTAAGAGCACATTACCTTTACATCAGCACAGAGAGGCTGACAACTTCTCCAACAAGTGCAGCAAGCAGGAAAAAAATTTTGAAGCATTATCTTAAAGTACTTTAAAAGGAAGGGTTGGCCAAGTTACAATTCTAAATTTGAACCAAAAACTCCTTTAAAAGCAAAGCAAAATAGACAAACTGGTAGTTCACCACCAGCTGGCCTGTGCTAAAAACAACACTAAAGGGAGCTCTTGGTTAAAATGTTCTTAGACAGAAATGCAAAAATGTCGGTAAGAATGGAGAATGCTGGAGAGTGCTGTGTTTTGAAAGTATAAAGGAACGTGGCCATGTAAAACAACAGTGATCTCTATAACTTTTGAAATTTATTTATACAAATACAAATAAATTTATTTTTAACAGTGACTGCATGGCTTACACAGGAATTTGTTTTTCACAGTTTTAGAGGCCATACATCTAAGACAAGGTCATCAGCAGGTCTAGGGTTGTCTTTCTCCCTAGTATGGAGAGGGGCCCCTTCTTGCTGCCTCCTCATGGGGTCCTGTCTCTGTGCACATCTGTCCCTAGCACCTCTGTCTTTTCAAAAGGGCATTGATCCTGTGGGATTTGGTTCTTTTAAGAGCTTTTTGAACTTTGGTAGCCTTTCTAAATATCCTATCTCCAAATGTAGTAACATCAGGAATTGGAAAGTTTAATCTGAATTTTGGGGGTACATAATTCAGTCCATAAATCATAACTAGATTTTAAAGTCAAAATAAACAAAGGGGCAAGGAATAAGTGGAGTTCAAATATATTCAAGTCCTAGCATCAGCAGGGAAGAAGTAAAAGTACTTGATTGCATAAATGCTTATTATAAATGGATATAGTTACTAAAAGATCTAGAACTGTTAAATAAAAATAGAACAGAATTAATTCATCAAAAAAGTAACATCACCATCATTGTCATCTCCAAATCCCAGCCAAGCATGTACACTTACATGTGCTGCTATGTTCTTACATACATGTGCCATTGTACAAGCTAATCCTCCACTTGGACCAATGGGATAAGTAAAGGTGGAAACTGAGGCTGAGAAAGTTAGGTGGTGCAATGGAAGCTGATGATGAATGGTGTAACCTAGATGTCCACTGTGGGTCTGATAATATCTGTGCTCACCTCAGCCACTCTGCTTTTGCCCACTTCCATTGAGAAGGGCTGCCTGCATCTCCGGTAGAAACTAGAGTGAGGTGGAATGAGATGGTTCTGGGATTGATTGTGGATGTCTGCCATGGACAGGAGAGTATGCAGTTGGGTTATGTATGCTGGGCAGATGGCACTCAGTGGCTGGTTTCAGAGAGCTGGTTTCAGGCCTGGCTCTTCTCTGTCATCTTTCTGTGAACCAATGGCCTCCCTCATAAAACATTAAAAAAAAAGTGACTTCAAATTTCTTTCTTGCCTTAAAATTCTTAAAAAATAATCAAGCTACTTATCTCTCTAAAGAACAGTTTATAAATCTGTAAATTTACGTATTTATATACAAAATAGGCAAGCTTTAGGGGAAAACTTGAAGACTTCTATCTGAACAAAACTACTTACAGAGTACACAGGATATGTTTTCCCAAGGATGCTGAAGTCTGTCAGATGGCAGGGTCCTAGGCGAGAGTTCTGGGGGCCCCACCGACACCCTGCCAGTCCCAAGTGCAAGCCCTGCTGTTTCCACTGTTCAGTTGGGAGATGGATAAGCTGTTTGCACTCATCTGCACCACTGAATTGCACTCATTTCACGGCAGAGCTGGAAAGATTCATAACCGTGGGGCGACAGCACATTTGTAAAGCATTTCATAATCCTTGAAGAAAAGGCAGCAGATAAGAGCACTGGAGCTGACCTTCCACATCGCCTCCTTTTCAGCATCTGCCAGTAACTCTTTCCATGAACCCTTGTCACCCTGCTGTGAATGAATCTCAAGAGAAGCCCCGGGAACATCTCCCAACCTTTCCCCCTGCAGTTCACCACTGCTCTGGAAATGAAGGTGTTTTTGTGTCTTTAATCTTCACAGCCTAAGAACTTTGGGCAGAGTGTTGCCATTTGAAAGTTGGCACTTCCCCTCCTCTGTGAGCACGTTTTGGTTAAAAGTGCAGTTAGAAATAAAAGTAGCTTCTTCCCTCTTCCTCCCATTAGGTCCTGCGGGTGCTGCCGAGCAGACAGGAAAATACAGGGAGGTCTGAGTCCTAAGTGGTGGGGAGATGGACAGGGCAGCTCCACCGGCTCAGGCTTTACCCGAGAGGTGCTGCCCTGAGCAGCACGGCACCTGTCCCAACCACCAGGGACCAAACAGCGCTCTTGGCTCCTACCATGGCCATGCCATCTAGAACGGTCCGGGCCATTTTGGACTCTCTCCTTTGGAAGTGGAAGAACAAAGCTAGAGGATCAATTCACCCTGATTTCAAGACTTATTCTGAATCGAAAACAATCAAAATCCTGCCCATATTTTAATGCAAAGATACAGAATGGAAAACTGCAGAAGCAGATGTACCTGTTGGGTCCCCCATGGTGTAACTCAGTGGTGAAGTAGCAGGCGACACTCTGAAAAAATCCACTGATCGGTATCTGTTTCTCTGTCTCTACTACTCCCCCCACCATCTATCTCCCTCACTCTCCCAGTGTATACAATAGAGAAGCAAAAAGTACAAAACGAACAGGTTTATTGAGGACGTGGAAAGGAGCACACAGTCCATGGCGGTTGGGCTGTCTCCTTCAACAGGATACAGAGAGGCAGAGGGTTATAGGACCTCTGACTGAAGTGGCACATGGGGCAGATATTGATGATGTGTGAAGAACTGATTGGAATTCTCTGTGCATGCAAACAGGAAGGGAGTTGCAATTAGGGCTAAAGAAGAAGCAGGAAGTGGGAAGCGTTCCCCCTTTGGCCTTCCGCCATGTTAGGCCACCGCCATAACTGTATAGTAATTTATTCTAGGACAAGAACCATTAATTCCCATCTTTGTATTGTTAGGAAAAGGGCAAAAACTGTGTCTTATTATTTCCTGCTGGACAGGGGTGTTGTGTTGGGAGTCTAGGGAGTTGACGGGATGACAGTTGATGCCCATGTAGAAGCTGGTACCAGGTGTTTCAGCCAGGACAAGGAATTAATCATTGGTGAACACTCACATCCTAGACTGGAGAAATAAAAATACAAGGTGCTATGAGGAGGCAGGCCACTATCATATTTAAGGACCCAGGAGAGGTAGAAGGAAAAGTATCCTTGATCCAAATGTGTCATTCCATCAGGGCCATGGTGAGGAAGAATCTGAAAAATAAGTGTGGGGTTGGGAGGGGTGGAGTTATGAGAGGTAATTATTTTTATCTGAAAGTATAAAAATTAAAAAGGTAGGTGGGACTTGTCCTTGGTCTAGGAGTTGAGCTGGAAAGAATAAGAAGCATGAGAAATATAAGGCCTGACACTGAATCATGTTTGGGAGATTATAGAGTCGGGGTGGGGAGGGCCATGGCTGTGTCACTATAAGGGAGATGGGAGCCTAGACCTACAGGGATCTCATGTTTAACTAAACAGCTGAGGGTGGAGAGGACTAAGATAGTTATAGTGAAAAAATTAACTACTAGAATGTAAGGGATCAGGAACCAAATAGGATAACAAAGCATGACCTAGCTTGAAAATTGTGGCTGTGGGGCCTCGGTGAGATGGACATGGGAGATAGGTGATGAGATGACCACTCAGTTTGTTTAGAGTCAGGGGAGTTAGGGTTAGGAGGGCACCGCTTAGCTTGAGTGTTGCAGAACCAGGATGGCAGTCCAGCGACCTTGACCACCACTGAAGTTCTGAGGAAGACCAGGTAGAGGCCACTCCATTTTAATTGTAGTTCTGTTGACAGATCTGAGGAATAAAAGCTGGACCATTATTTGACTGGATACTCTGAGGGCGATGAGAACTAAGACCAAACCTTGGAATGATTTTTTGTAACGGGACTTTAGTAACTATATCAACAGTCTCCCTGGTTATGGGAAAGGCTTTTATCCATCTTGAAAAAGTACAGACAAAAGTAAGAAGATATTTGAGAGGTTTGTGGCAGAGCATGTGTGTAAAATCTACCTGCCAGTCCTGACCAGGGGTGTGTCCACAAAATTGATGAATAGGAAAGGAAGGGGGTGGTTTGAGTCTCTAAGGAGAGGTTCTAACACAGATATGACAGTTGTAAGTTTGTTGAGACCTGAGAGTGTCCAGGTCAGTCTACATAAATGTAAAGGAATCCTGACAATCAGGGTGTAAGGGGGATAGTAAAAAAGGCATCTTTAAGGTTTAGGACTATGAAGTAAATGGCGGAAGGAAGGATATGAGAGAACATAGTCAAGGGTTTGGCACCATTGGGTGAATTGGGGCAATAGCATCATTGATTATCCTAAGGTCGTGTATGGGATGATAGAACCCATTAGGCTTGAGTACCAGGAGAATGGGAGTACTGTAGGGTGAATGGGTAGGTTTAAGAAAACCATTGTCTAAAAGATGCTTGATTATAGGTTTAAGTCCCTGTAAATGTTTGGAAGCTATAGGATATTAGGGAATACAAGGAAAAATTGAGGAATCCCTGAGATGAATTAAAACAGGCATAGATAGCATAGGTAGTGCTGGTGGGATTAGAGGTGTTTTAACCTATGGGATCGACCAGAGAAGAAGAGAGAGGAAGGGATGGCTTTGTGGATGGCTTTGTGGTGCCCTGTGATGATGTCTAGAGGACGAGAGCTGTGAGAAGGAAAAGGTAAAGGAGAAGTTAAGCTTTTGGAGAAGATTCCTACCTAAAAGGGATGTGGGACATGTTGGAATTACCAGAAAGCTATGGGTGAAGAAGAGAGTTTGGAACCTGCAGAGGCTGTGTAGGTTGGCTGTCAACACCCACTACAGAGACTGAGGACTTAATATAACAGCCTGAAAACTCAGGAAGAACCCTATATATGGCCTCTATGTCCACAAGTACAGAGAATGTCTTACCTGAGACCTCCAGTGGGACCTGGGACTCTGAGAAGGACACCTTAATGGGAGCTGCGGGCCCTGAGCCCCATCAGTCTTCAGCAGCAGGTCCAAGTAGATCAGTCAGCGATGAATCCGGTGGTGACAAGATCTGTGAGGGTAAGGAGTTAGAGGATGGCTTATCTGCTCTCTGCAGGCTAGGACAGTCGCTCTTCCAATGGCCCTTGAGATTGCAGCAGGGGAACTCTCTTGCCCTTTTTGTCCTTTTTGTTGCACTTGAAGCGTGGTCTGGGAGGAACTCGGGCAGCTCCGCCTTGTCTCGGTTTACTTGTCTCAGAGCTCCAAGTGTCACTGCTAAAAGATCAGATTGTTATTTTTTTCTTTTGATTTTTATCTCTGTTGTTGAAAACACGAAAGGCCATATTAAGAATGTCTCCCTGTGGGGTTTGAGGGCCAAGCTTAGCCTTTTGTCTTGGGATCTGGCCCACAGAGGAAGGTATCTGTCTCCTCCACAGTCACAAGACACCTGGTTTTTGTCTTGGGTAGGAGTACAGCTTTAAGTCTAAAGGAGACAAAGGCAAACAATCAATTAAGTATGCAGGAGTCAAATAATAGACTCAACAGGGTATTTATGAATATAATTTTAGTAATGGCTTCCCAGAAGGAAGATAAGGATAAGGATAAGGTCCAGGGAAGTTTAGAAACTGACATGTCATTCATTTGTCATACACATATTTAGGTTTTACAATTTTATAAGTATCTCCTGTGCTGTTAGAATGTCTAATGCCATCTGATTTTTGGAGGATGGCCTGTTTTAATGATTTTAGCTTTTTATTTAGGAGAGAGATCTGCTGCAGTATCATTTAAGGCCAGTTGAGTATAGTTAGTTATGGCCCCAATATGTGTCATATAACCTTTTTCTGGAAAAGATCTGGTGGATCCCAGCAAAAGGAATCTAAAAAGAATTTAGTATATTTATTATGATGCCTTGAGGTTTGGCACCTTTTAGACAAGAACAAACCTTAGTCAAAGCATGCATAATCAAAGTGTAAAGCATGTATAAAAAAGCATGAGTGGTAGGGCTGACAATTAAGATTAGAAACTGCTTTTAGGCTTTAGCAATTGTAACTCATTGACACGTAGGTCCTTTTGTTGATGGACATTACATAAACTTTCATTTAAAAATTATCATTTGACTGATGAGCTCACGTTGATTTGATTTGAATCTCTTGGCTGGAGCACACGAAAAAAGGCAATTGTCTGGATCTGAAAGAAAATATTTATCATCATAAACAATCCCAATTTTATATTTGAAGGCATGAATATACCATCAGATCAGCAAAAATGAATTGTCTTAGTAATATGAACTTTAGTTGGGGTGTCTCCCATAAGGCTATGTAGATTATTGGGGCCTCCAATTAATGAACAAGAGCTGGTTAAAGTTACCAGGTGGCCACTTTCTTATTCATCAGTTGAAGTCCTGTCCAATGTTTCCTCACCCCAAGGGATTTTTTTTAACCAGTTTTAGCATCATTTCAACCAGCTGGCAACCTAGGTGGAAGCATGTTTTTTAAATCTATAACCCAAATAAACCTTGATGGTCTGAAAATGCAAAAAAAAAAAAAGATTGTTGAGCTCAAATAAAAAGGAACAGCTATTTACAGAGCAGACAAATGGACAAACATGGACAATCTGTATAGTATAAAGAGACTGGACACACAGACAACAGATATATAGACTGACAAATATCTTACAAACTCAGAGTGTACTCAAATGTATTTGGCCAATTTGAACTATAATAAATAGACTAGTGTGGACCTTTTGTAGACTAATTAATAGAGATCTCTTGAAATAAGAATAGCAGAAAAGGAACCTAATTTATGTTTACTCTGAAATAGATTGGTGAGGGGAAAAAAGAACGTGAATATGAACTAGTCCCTCAGGACCAGCCTGTTCCTGAAGCAGGAATAGGGACTGAGGCGGAGAAGGCTGTGGAGTGGGAGGTGTAGATGACCACCACGCTGCCAACTGCCCAGGAGGCATCTGTGTCTGTGGGACACAGTGACTGACTATAAAAGGGCTGCTCGTCACCATGTGACAGGGAAACACAAGATGGCGACTGATTACCATGAGACCCACAACTAGATGGCTGCTGCTGGTCCTGTGATGAGGGACCACAAGATGGCGACACAGGAGTAGGGGACAAAAAGAGCTGTCTTATGTAATATATGGCACATGAGGCAGGGGATTGAGAAATTTGAGACTGGGGAGAGAAACTAAGGGAAGGATTAGAGGCCACTGGGGGTGACGAAGCGGGGTGGGGGGAACGGCGCAGGGGGCACAGAAACCTCTGGCTGAGAAAGCTGCAGGATGTGGTCTTGGAGATACAAGGGAGGAGATGTAAATATAGGAGACACTTCATCTAAGGGGTCTGGTGGGGAGGGAGAGAGAGTTCCTGGTGGAGCAAAGCGAGCCAGAAGTATTTGGGCCAGTTTACAAGGCGGAGTGAGAGAAAGACATGTCCTCAAAGTGAAAAAGGCCTAAAAAATGAGGGGTTTCTGCCAACTTGCTGCCATTGTAACAAAAGCATAAATAACAGATCAGCTTCTTGGTTTTCATAGCCTTCTTGAGGCCAAGAGCACCAAGGTTATGAACCAGGCACCCAAGAAGTGTTCTGGGGGGGGCTGGAAATAGTCCCCATGACTGAATTATAAGTGAGCTGAGAGAATAACTTTGCCTCGGGACATAAGACTTTAGCTCTTCCCTAAGGAATGTGGAAGCTGTCCTGGATTACACCTATCAAAAAGGTTGTCACCTGTTTTGAAAGTGTGATATGAAGGACCCAACACCCATTCTCATCCCGGGTGGTCACCGAAGAGTATGGGGTGGGGTCCCAGGGAACAAAAATAAGTTTTGCCTCAGGCTGCATGGCCTAAGGAGCATGAAAACTGGTATCTCTGTCCAGGCACAGCAAGGATAGTTTTCTGATGCAGCTTGGGAATTTTAGGAACGGAAACAGAAAACCCCAGATAGCAGCTCACCTGTAATATGAGGAAGGTCGCTGTTGCATGCGGATTAGTGGTGGCAAGTAAACAATCCCAGAGGAAAAAATAGGTGGTTCATAGGCAGAGTAGCTTGAACTGGGAGGGGCTCCCAGGAGCTAACGCACTCTGCCATCCGAGTCATGGCACCATAATGTTAGAGTATTCTGGTGCGATAGAGAAGCAAAAGTACAAAATGAACAGGTTTATTGAGATGAGGGTGTGGAAAGGAGCACACAACCATGGCAGCTGGGCTGTCTCCTTCGACCAGAATATGGGGTATGGGGCATATGTAACCTTTGACTGGGGGTGGTGCTTAGGGTGGGCATTGATGACATGTGAGGAGCTGTTGGAATTTTCTTTGAGCCCACTGGGAAAGGAAAAAGGAAGTTGTAATAGAGGAGGGAGGAAGTGACCTCAGGGTAAACATCCCCGATTCAGCCTTCTACCACCTTAACGTCCTGTAATTTATTCTAGGGCAAAACTCTTTCAGAAAAGAAAAAAAGCCAGGTGTATTGGCATATATGTGTAATCCTAGCACTCAGTAGGGTGAGACAGGAAGACTGTTATGAGTTCAAAACTAGCCTGGTTACAAAGTGAGCTCAAGGCCAGCCTGAACTACATAGTAAGACCTTGTCTCAAAAAGACCAACAAAAGAAGAAGAAGAAGACAATGAAGGGGAAGGGGAAGGGGAGGAGGAAGAAGAAAAGAGTCTTGGTGAGGAGCGTAAACAGCAGTGGCAAGCAGGCAGTGAACCAGTCTTGAGGCTGAAGAGGGGGCTGATGGGACCAGACAGGGATGAAGGAGCCCTTCCACTTGGGGCGGGTCTGGGCAGACAGGACAGTCTCCCGTGTGACAGTCTTGACAAAGGCCCCAGTCACATGGCTAAAAGCGAGGGCACAGGTGTCCCGCCCAGGAGCCTGGCAGCACCCTGAGAACCCCGGGCTGCCCTGCTGGTAACTCCGGCTCCCAGAGCAGCTCCTCCTCTTCCTCCAGTTCCCACGACCTCACCCCATGCAGGCAGACCTTACCCCCAGCTTCTGCCACTGTCTGGCCCCACCTGGGCCTGGGGGACCAGCGGGCACAACACCTGCCTGTTCTGTCTCCCCCAGAGGCCCAGCAGGGCTTCCCCACCCCACCCTGTGTCTGCCAGAGCGAGAGGCAGGCCCTGGGGCACTGCAGCTCATTTCTCCAAAATCAATTGCTCAGGAACCAGCCCACCAAATGGCTGAACTTGCTACAAGCAGATTTGCTGAGTTGTTGACCAAGGCTCATGAATTATTGATCAGGGTCCAGCAAGCCCAGATGGGGGCTCCTCACAGGGTTGAGGTGGGAGGGAAGCATACGCAACAGAGGTGAGGCCTTGGGCCTCAGTGCACCCTCCCTGCACAACTCTCCCTGGGAGGCTCTGGAGAGAGCTGGTTCCTGCTCCCAGGATGTGGGGACCCCGTCTCCATGGTGGCTCTCAGGCTGCACCCAGGCACTGTGGCCTGCCTGGGGCGGCGGTGTCGTTTGTAGCAGCCCCAGTGCCTGGGGCCAGAGGTCCCTACGCTAACCCGAGCTCCTGCCGGGAGCCCAGGGAGGCGCCAGGGCCTGTAAGGTATCTCATCGCCCTGTTGCCGCCGCCCCACTCCTTCCCCTCTGTCGCAGTCTCCACACCACAAGAGATAAGCCTGCGTGTCACCTGCGTTATTTTAGGATGTGTATGCAGTGCGCAGTTCACGATCACGGCTTGATTCTTTCCTCCAGTCCCCTCCCCTCCCACCCCTTCCCCTACTCCTCTGTTTCCCCCCTTTTCCTCCTTCCTGATATTCTTAATCTAATCTCATGCTATGACATTCACCGAGGTTATTAAGTCCTGTGCGTGGCACATCTTTATACTGTGTTATTTCCCTTCCTCATCCCCGCTCCTCTGGCCTGTGGCCTCCTGGGCCCCTTTCCATTTGCACGAGGTCTGTCCAGGCCTGTATGTCGTTTAAATGGTAATTTTTAAAATGTCTTTCTCTGCCCTGGAAAGCCATCCGGCAGCATCGCTCACGGCCCCTTTCTCTGACGGTCAGATGAGCTCCTGCCACTCAGAGCTATCGTATCCAAAGTGAACAAAACAAAGCAAGCTGCTCCCTGCAGCGGGGGCTGTGCTGACCCCCACCTGCCGCTCCCTTCCATTCACCTGCAGACCCTCAGCTCCCCATCCGGGAGGCCTCTGCACTGCAGTGCACTAAGCATCCTCTGCGCCTGTCTGATCCACGCTGCATCGCTCAGCTTCCCGGCCTTTTGCCATCTGTCTGCACCGAAGTTCCCTTCACCTGGGGCTCCATTCCACTGTGGGGGCGCCCGGCCGTGCAGTTCCCCCCTCTTCTTCCCAGCTGCTTCCTCCCTGCCACCCCAGAGCGTGGTGGTCACCTGTGGGAGGACAGCTGTCCTGCTTGCCTGGTCTCAAGGGCCTCTGTATTTCCAAGTTCCGCCCCCAGCCGTGTTTTACCTCTGATCTCTCTGCCAAATTTCCTGTAGCAGAGAAAGGAGAAAGTCGGCAGGGACCCAGAGGCAAGAACCCACAGCTTCAAACGCAGGGAATACTGCTGCACCAGCATGGCTGTTAGTCCTCATTTTATCCCTTGGCTTAGCTTCTTTTCTTTCCTTGCTGGGACAAAATACCTGACACCCAAAATGAAGGAAGGAAAGGTTTGCTTAGCTCATGGTTTGTGGAGGTTTCAGTCCATAATCAGCTGGCTCCAAAGCAAGGTGGGGTGGCACTGGGGCAACACTTCAAGGCAGCAGAAACAAAACAGCAGGGGTATAAAGCGGGGAAGAACAAGCCTCTTTTCCTCCCGTATACAGCACGCAGGCCACCTGCCCTCACACCGTCTGTGTGCCCTCCTCTTGCTCAGGATATCCACAAAGTAAGAACCCTGGCTGCCTGCTGAGTCTCTGAGTTAAATTTCTAAACTTCTCAAGTTGACACAATGTATCAACTGTAACATCCCTAAAGGTGCTTTTCTAGAAAACTCTTTCAGTGAGTCATTTTCCTATCCCTGGCTCCCCAAATCTGCCATTCACCATGGAAAGGAGGTGTTCCCAAGGGTTTAGTCCCTGATTGGTTGGCTCCAAAGCAGAAATCACATAGAGAACACATGATTCCTCTGTCTCTTGTCCCTCTGTATCTCTCTGTTTCTCTCTCCCTCCCTCTCTTCATCTCTGTCTCTGTCTCTCTGATCCTGTCTCTCTTTTTTATCTCTGTTTCTATCTCTCTGTCTCTCCATTTCTCTACCTCCCTCTTTGTCTCTGTCTTTCTCTCATACTCTCCTAAAATAATGCCATCCACCATTATGCAGCATTACCAGGAGGGCCCTTTTTGGACTGCTGTGCTGTTTGGACTTTCAACCTACAAAACTATAAGCTACATAAACTACTTTTCTTTATAAGTTTTCTAGCTTCTGGTATTTTGTCATAGTAAGAGGAAATGAATGAATACATGACACAGGGCCGGGCCAGCCCACAAGTTATGAGAAGGGGATGTGTTTGTGTCTCAGGGACAACCAGAGCCTGGGTGTGGATGCTGCCCCAGGGCTCATCATTCCTCTGATCCTCCCTAGGAACCTGGTCTCTCCCTCTCTTTGGGATCCACTTCCCCACAAGAGGTATGGAGGTAACTCCCGAGTTGCACATCTTTCTCCTCTAACCCCCAGGAAAAACTATGGGTCAGTGATAACTCACACCCCCAGCGCAGAGTCCACATGCACAGAGACCAGCAAGCCTCACGTGGACACCTGGCCCATCCACGACACCAGTGAACGGGGGAAGGGAGCACCCCACAGACGCCGCGGCTCCCGGGAGACTTGGCTCAGAACCCGAGCAGAGGAGCAGCCACAGCAGGGCGGAGAGGTGGGGGGGGCAGCGTCCCATAGTGCAGGCGCCCCAGGCCACCTCAGAAAGTCCCTTCTCTTCACCTGGAAAGTGCCCCTTTCCCAAGTCTCATCTCAGGTCATATCCCCCGGAGTGCCTTCCAGTCCCCGTCTGGATTAGGTGTCCTGCCCAGCATCCCTGACCACCAGCGCGTGTGTCTGCCTCTTCACTGTATTTTTGGTCAGTCCCCTCTGCTGTGCCCCTCGGCATGATCTTTTGGAAAGCAGCCACGGTCAGGCATCTTTGTATTTCTTGCCCCACTTCAGAGCCCACTATGGTAGTGTTTAGGTGGTGTAGTTTAGGTAAACATTCCTTCAATAATGCGTCAAAGTAGTGTTAAAAAAAAAAAAAAGAGTCCATATAGTGGTGACAAGAAAGAAGGTACACACCTAGTGACCCAAAGGCAGCTCTAGGGAGAGAGGGAAGGGGGGAGCGTGAGGGACACAGAGACAGAGAAAGAATGGGATTCCACATGTCAGAGAAAGACCTCATTTTATAACATGGTCCTGCCATGATACCTAGCTACATCCTCAGCCCTCCTGTTCCTGGGCAGGATGCCCGGCCCGCAGTTTAAAGGAGAGGCTTGTTCAGGCTCATGGTTCCAGAGGATTTAGTCCATGGTCGGCTGGTTCCAAGGCAAAGCGGCATGGTGGAAAGGTCTGGGTGGCGGAGAACTGCTTGCCTCTTGGCAGCCAGGAAGCAGAGAGAGAAGAGAGGAGCCAGGGAGGAAGACACGCCCCCCCAAAGGCACGGCCCCAGGGTTACAGCTCCTCCGGGTGGGCTCTGCCTCCTAAGAGCACTGACCAATAGATGGATCATAAACCAATAGATCATGACAATAGATGAGCATAAACCACCATGATCCAGCTGCCTTCCAAAAGTGCCACGGCTGACACACAGCCTCTGGGGGGCCATTTCAGATGTAACCATAAAAGCAGCCCTGTTCTTTGATGAGGATCTTTATCTGGCATGAGGATGGAGCCCTCCTGGGCTAATCCCCTTTGCAAAGTCCTTTAAGTGCAATTCTTTTTCCACGTGCGTTTGGAGGACACACTTAGAGCACAGCACACCCCAGGGGGGAAATCTGGAAGTCGCCTGGCCCCATCCCTTGCCCTGCTGAGCCCTGTGTTGGCCCTGGGCTGCATCCACATGGACCCAGGCCACCGGCTCACAGGCGCCAAGAAACGGTGGCATCAAACACTTTTCCCCGGGGAACGCAGGTGAAAACTGTAAACCATGGCTGTGAAAGAAGGCAGAGGTGAGCAGAAAAGGATGAGGAGGCAGGTGTGCTCTTGTCCTTAGCTTGTTTCTGTCTAACTTCAGGCAGGTGGGTCACTGACAGCCCTAAACAGGGCTCCTAAATGCAGCCCCAGTGCCCAACTGAGATGGTTGATGGTTTGGTGGGGGGCTTGGTGGGGACAGGGGTGTTGTTTGTTTGAGACAGTCTCGTTATGCAGTTCAAGCTGGTTTTGAATCTGCTTATGTAGCATAGCCCAGGCTATCCTCAAACTCGCAGCGATCTTCCTGCCTCAGCCTCCCAAGTGCTGGGGTCACAGCATGTGCCACCATGCCCCTCTGGGATGGTTGATCTTATGTCAGCTTGGCTGGGCTCCGATACCCAGATACTTGGCCAAACCCTACTCTGCATTGTCAAACAGTATGATTCTGTGTGTTTGCTTTTCATGAGATTATTGCTTGGATCGGCAGACTTAAGAAAGTGGGCTATGCTCCGTAATGTGGGGTGACCTCAATAAAGGATATTTTTAAAATATCCTTTATTTAGTCAAAACAGAGCAGTAACAAAGAAATCGAAGGCTCCATTTTCCAGCATGGTTCAAAACTTCCCCTCAGCACAGGGGCGGGTGCCTCAGCGGGCACCACTGCGGGGCAGTGGGGGACGCCTCTGGCCTCTGACCCCGGGCTTCTCAGGCTGGAGAAATCCTTTTATTTTGGTGTAAGTGACAGAGGCCTTCTGTTTGGATCGAATAGCCAACCACCATAGAAGGCACTAATGAGAACCAATCAGTCCCCTGCCTGTGGACTGAATTTTACCACGTTTATCAACTGCATGGGGGGAGGGGGCGGGGAGAAGGGGGCGCGGGAGGCGCTGGGGGCCGGGGAGAATCGCTTCCCCAGGTTCCTGACCCACAGCGCTGAACCGGTTTTCAAGCTGGTAGCTTACTGAACGTGTGTTCTCCTAGATCCGCGTCTCGGTCGCCCCCTGGAGGAGAGATGTCACTCCCGACCGGTTAGCTGTCACATGTGCCAAATGCATGGTCTCGCGACAAGGAGAAGTTGGGAGTCCATGGAGGAAGTCAGGAGAGTTTTAGCGGAAATAAGGGGGAGAGCATAGTAGCTCCTTGATTTCCAGTTTTGTTTTGTTTTGTTTTTGGTGCCAGAAATCAAACTCACGACCTCATGCTTTTCAGGGAGGTAGTTGTGCGGTGAGATAAATCCCCAGGAAGCAAGCTGCCACCAAGGCCCGGTGTCAGGGGCAATGCACGCAGACAGGTCACAAGGTGGGAACAGGGCGGGTCTGACTGCTGTCACCCTGGAGGACCCCAAGGATTGCTGCTTTGCTGGTATTGACCCACTAGGAAAGCAAGCCCCACTGCAGGGCACAGGCAGAGAACAAAAGGATTCTTGGGAAGGGAGGGGAGCCTGGGGCCAGGTGCTCCGGTCACCTGTGTGGGCTACCTGGCCTCAGGGCGCTAATTACAGCATAATCCCAAATTGCCATTTATCTCCAAGGAGACAGCAGCCAGGCTGGGCAGCCCACAGTCAGCCCTCAAGCACGCTGCTTCCTGGTAAGAGTAACTTTCCGATCAAAGCAAATGACCTCTCTCCAGCTGCTCTAGCCTTTGTCACACCGGTGGTTCAGGTGGCTGCCCGGCTCACACAGGGTTCCGATAAACATACAGCCTTCTCTCTTTTCCTGGGAGCTCTCAGAACACCGCCACTCCCATTCTGCTTCCAAAGCCCCAGAAATCGGGGATTTTTTCCCCAAATCCATTTTATTTCAAAGAGAAACAAATAAAATTTCAAAACACAACAATCAAGGAACTGCAATGGTGCAGGCATCGCTCATTGCCTTCCCCAAATCAGTCACCCAGAGGGCAAGACATCTGCATTCCGTCGTCCAAACAGTACCAGCACCAACCTTTCTCCTCAATGAACTCAGAGAAGTCAGTAGTGTAACTATCTTAACTATATGTATCTATACACATACACTTATATTGTTTCTTTCAGCTTCTCACACTAGTGAGACAATGCAATGGTTACACATGTGTGTCTGAGAATTTGGTGATTTTTGCCACAAGAGATGTTACAGACCTTGCAGTCTCAAGGTGGCTGCAGGACAGAGGCATTTAGCAGCGGGCCAGGTGGGGGGACGGGGTATCCCCAAGTAAGGGTGTGACCTTCAGCGGGGTTCACTTCTCAGCTTTGGTTATCACTCCTGCAGAAAGAGGCTCAGAGAGCATTCTCAGCCTCTTCCCCCCCGTAAATGCTGATGGGGCCTGAGATACAGCTCACAAAAGCAGCCACCCACTCCAGGGAAGGTGACTCAGCAAACCTGTTCCTGGAAAGGCTCGGTAAGGTCCTGCTTTGGTGGATGTAGCTCAGGTCCAAGCAGAAAATCAAAGAGGCTGCTACCCGCGTGTCTGCTCTGCCCCTCACAGAGCTGAGTCTCTGAGAGACACATGTGGCCAGGGCCTCGTGGGATTTCTCCCCAGAATGGTAGCAGCCAAGTGGACCTTTGTCATCTTTTTAGTTAACGTTCAGTTCCGAGCTCTCTAGAGCATCTCCAGGGTCTGCCTGTTACAGAACAGTGGGCAGTTCTCCAGAGCTACACTCCAGACATGAGTTTGACGCCTCCCGTGTGGGAAGTCACTTCCTGGTGCTGGTGCAGAGGCTCACGGGCAGGGCTGGGTGCCGGTGGTCATTCTCAGCGCCTCTGCTTACCTCTGCTGTGTGTCCTGTGCCTCCGTGCTCTGGTCCATTGAGGGCTCTCCTGTGTGTTCCTTAGACCATTGATCCCCGACATATCATTCACCTCTCCCCTGTCTACTTCCCTTCTTTAAAGAAATGGTGGCCAGGCAAGGTGGTGCACACCTGTAATCCCAGCACACAGGAAGAGAAGGCTGAGGCAGAAAGACTGTGGCGAGTTTGAGGTCAGCTTGAACCACATAGTGAGCTTAAGGCCAACCTGAACTACACAGGGAGACCCTGTCTCAAAAAAAGAAAAAAGCAATTTATGGAAATTTGTAACCCAGTAACATGCATTTTTTTCCTCAAGAGAAAGAATATTTTTATAGTTCCCATTTAATTATTAATCAATTCTTAATTGGATTTCTTGAGGGAGTGGAAACAAATTTATGTGATCAATCAGCTATGTGGAGCTAGAAGTCCAATACAAGCCTTGATGTTAATAATATTGATGTCAGTCAAGGTGTATTGAAGGCAAAGTAATTATGTGTGAAGAAATGGTCATTTTAATGCTGATGATTTTTATCTCTTGTGGAAATAGATCATGCATCTTTATAATCTTGATAACAAGCATCAAAACTGCAGAAAGTGCATAGAGAAATAGATCAAACTGTATGGTAGGAAAATATAACTTAGGTATTACAGTGTATGACAAATTGTGTTTACTTTTTTTAAAATTAGTTCTCAGCGTTTTTCCAAAGCTTCACTAATTCAGCACTTCTAGCCACCTTCATGATATGCCATACATGTATACCCAGTGGTTATAAGCAAATGGCCTGGTGACTCCAGGAAGTCCTCCAAACCTTCTAAGATCTTCTAGTTTTAGGGTTCCCCTAAGAGGAGATTGAGGTTGAGGGCAAGTCTGATCAGTGTTCAGATAATTTATATTTAGTATAAACAGCATGCAGCATTTGCACTTGTATCTGGCATTTTATTAAATGTGCTTCTCCTCTGGTGTTTGTCCTACTTCCTCTTCCCAGGGTCTTGTATTACTTAAACTGTTTAAAACATTCTATCTTAATTCATTTTTATTTTAATTAAATCTTTTTGTATAGCTTTCTTAGTGGTTGCTCTAGGAATTAAAACATACAAACAAATTAGCTTCATGTTACTGCAGGAAAATGCTTGACACAGGATACTAGGGTGGGAGAGATTTATTTTGGCTCCTGGTACTGGAGACTCAAGTCCAAGATTGGGTGGCTGCAGTCGTTTGGACGTCTCACAAGGGTGGCACATGACATGGAGTCCAGGCTGGAGGGAGTGTTCACCAGTGTCCCATAGAAGGGAGGGGAGAAGAGGGGTCCCAGTCTCCTTTGAGGCCACACCCCCAATGACCTAAAGACCTCCCGGGAATCCCTTCCTCTGAAAGACTCAGGCCCTTAACACATACCTGACCCTTTGAGAGCATCAAAGTCCAACCCACAGCAACAAACTAAACATCTCAAAGGCAACTGAGAATCAGTATTTTACCATTTTACCTAGAATGTAAAACATACCACTTTGTGGGTCTCTTTATTCCCCCTGCCCCTCTAGGTTTTCTATAGTACAACTCCATACTGAGAATTCCATGAGGAGATGTTACCTTCCCTGAATTCAACTTAAACCCCCGCTAGAACTCAGAAAGGAGGAGTGCCTGTCCGAATTTGCCCAGGCATTTACCACAGCCACCATTCCTCCTTTGTTTCTGGAGATCCCAGTTTCCCCCGATCATTGCCTTCTGCCTGGAGATCTTGCTGGCTGTCCTCTGATGCAGGTCCCCTGTCATGACTTCCTAGAGTCCCTTCAGGTATGAGTGCTCTGATTTCCCAGCACTGAGGTTACATTTTCTCACAATTTTATTATGATGGAGCTGGGCGTGGATTTATTTGCAGTGACCCTGCGGGGATCATTTGCTTTTTTAAATCAGTAGGTCTATGCTTTGCTATTCTGGGGACGTTTTCAGGCAGGATTAGTGTTGTGATAATTTTGGTTCTGGTGATGGAACACAGAGTGTCATATTGATTTTCAAGTTCACTCCTCCCTCTAGCATAGTTTTTGTGGTACTGAGCCCATCTACTGAGTCATCTGATTTTATAATTTATATATATCATTTGTATAATTTATATATATATATCAGATTTTGAACTCTAAAATTTCTATTTTATTCTGCTCTATAATGTGCACACATGTGTGTACATGTGAGCACATGTGTGTGTAGTACTGGTGACTGAATCCAGGGTCTTTACACATCCTTAGCCCATTTTTTAAAAAAACATTTTTTTATTTGCTAAATTGCTAACCCACACTTGAACTTATGATCCTCCTGCCTCAGCCTCTAAGGGTGCTGGGATTTTACAGGGATGCTCCACCATGAGCCCTTCTATTATAACTTTGGTCTCTGAAATATTTGTGATCCCTCATTCAAGAATCTTAAAAGCTTTAACTAGGTGTGGTGGTGCATGCCTGTAACCCCAGGACTCTGGAGGCCAAGG
>PVJX010027071.1:0-25376 GCA_004027295.1 Dolichotis patagonum | reverse complement strand
TAGTCACATAAGCAGAAGTCTATGGAGGGAACTCCTCTGTGGCCAAATATGAGCAATGGCTAGCTGGAACCAGTTCAACTGGCAGGAAGTAGATGAGTTGGGAACAGGGAGTGAAGTTATAGGTGTCAGCAGCAACTGCAGCAGCAAATAAGGGTGCCAAGGTTCATGAAGAATGGGCTTCTCTTGCCTCTTTTTTTTTAAGTGTTTTGATTTCATTTTAAAATTAACTCTATAAAATCCCCTTTTCCTGCTGTCAAGGATTATTGATTTTAATTAATTAGTTCCCATTGTACCATCTTATCATGTATGTTGTGTACCCTGGGATAATGGTGCAACAGACAAAGAGTGGTTACCCCTCAGAAAGAGATCATTCAGATGCCTACCTGGTCAGGCTCCTCAAGGCATGACTTGGGTAAGGAGGACAGAGGCCTCCATTATGCTATATGTCATTTGCCCTAAAACAGCAGGTGAGGGCCCAATCAGGTACTGTGATCAATGCTTCCAAGTCTTAGTGCACAGACAGGGCAACCTAACTAATGCTTATGCTGTCCATTCCACTCACTCATACATTCATTCAGTAGGCATTCAGAGGTTAAATATTACAACTCCACTTTCCTTGAGGGTTGGCCTTAACTAAAGAGATTTGATCAAACTCTTCTTCGGCTCTGAGCGGGAATGACAGACTGACTAACTAGGGTGCCCTTGTTGGTCTTACTGGCATACAGACAGGTAAATATTCTCCTTCCTTTGAGGTCAAATATAAGCCACATGAGTATGGAGCCATGAATCCTCTCCCAGACCTCTGAGGGAACTCAAAAAATCTAAATGGCATGCCTTCTTATTGGGAACTGTAGAGGTCCTTTCTCTGTCTACAAGGGTGATGACTCATGAACAAAGAGGCCAGTATAATTGGTCTTCCTGATGCACAAGATATAGTGGAAAACAAAAACACCAAAATGACACCCAAGGATTTGGAGGTAGATTTATTTACATTGATGGGTACTGTTCAGAATCACCCCCTAAATATCAAGGCCTGATCTCTGGTGGTATGGGGCTTGTATGAAATAAGCAAGCAGTAAACACAGAGGCAGAATGACATCAACTGGGGATTGGTTTGCACAATGTGCATCAGACACCAGTTATATATGACAATATGTTTCTAAGAGACAGGGCCAAACAGAACTGGAAGAGGAAGTATTACCTGGACAACTAACAAACTGAAGTATACTGGCTGTGGCAGGGATGGTCATTTTTTGCTATAGATTATTAGAGTTAGAATAAAAGCATAAAAGTTTGAATGCTATCCTTACTGGTTTTGGGGATATAAAAAACCCTGATTTCACCAAATGAGAAAGTGTTTTTGGCTGTAAGAGAGAAGAAAAGATAAGATTGATAAGCTAGATCATGTAAGGTAACAGTCTTAAAGCCTTTTAAGATGTGCCTTCTGCTACAATGGGATGAGAATAGATACAACTCTCTGTGTGGGAAGCTGCAGTTGTTCAGCAATGCATTCACTATACCGTGTTGTATTCAATCTCAGGTTGTTTGGGGCACCCTAGCAAATGGCTTAAATTCTACAGTTTCAGGAAGGTACTTTTTAAAATAGGGTAGAAAAATATTTTAATTTTCAATGTTTGATTTTTGTCTCATTAAACATTAAAGATTTAGTTCTTTATTATTTATCATAAATACAAACAATACTTTATACCATTTTTTGGCTTATCAATTCTTTCCTTAAAAGAATTAGCAAAAAATAGTCTAGCAAAAATAGAACTAGCAAAAAATAGTCTGTTCACAAGCTCTTATTCACATGAGGTGGAAGAAGAGTGTATTTCCTCAAGTTCACCACAACTATTTATTTTTTAGGTAATTAGGTTATTCAGTGTTCAGTGAAAAGATCTTCAAACTGATGCCTAAGAATGTCCTTATAGAGACATGCCAGGAAAAGCTGATTAATTCATTACCTCTTCCTATAATCTTTAGCTAACTGCAAGACTTATTGTGGCCACATCTGTAATTCCAGCACTTGGGAGGCTGAAACAGGAGGATTGCCATAAGTTTGACACCAGCCTGGTCTACATAGTGAAATAAAGACCAGTATAAACTACATGACAAGACCTGGTCTCAAAAGAAAAAAAAAAGACATGGTAAAGCCACAGTAATCAAGACAGCATGGTATTGGGAAAGGAATAGACAAATAGAGCAATGAAACAAAACAGAGACCTAAAAAAATGGATGCACATAAAAATACTTTACTGTCCTCTGAAAAAACTGTAAAGTGACTTAAATTAGGATATAGTATTCTTTCATAAAAGTCAGTTTAAATGTACATATTTGAAAAAAAAAAGCAAATATATACATTGCATCCACCACAAACATTAAGAATCAATCACAGGCTGAAATAAAAACTATAGAAGAATAAGATAACCAAAAGATAGTGCAGGAAATAATGTATGTGACATTAGACTTGATGATAATTTTAGAGACAATACCAAATGTATGATTCTTGAAAATATTACCAAATTGAACATTACTAAAATTAAAATCTTCTGCTCTATGAAAGACACTGTTAAAAGAAAGAAAGAAGCCACTGGCTAAAAGAAAATTTTTCCAAATCATACATGAATAACTTTTTAATAAGTGATTTATTTGCAGTGTGTTGTGGTGATGACCTCTAATCTAAATGCTTAGGAGGTGGAGGCAGGAGGATTGTCATGAGGTCAAAGCTAGTCTAGACTACACAGTAAGTTCAAGGTGAGCCTGAATTGCACAGCAAGACTCTATCTTAAATTAAATAAAGTTTAATTAGCAAGAAAAATTTTTCATATGTTTTAGGAATATGACATGAGCTTTTGAAGTATTTTTACAATGGGAAATGTCTAAATAAAGCTACCATATGCATTAAAACATATTGTTTTTTATAGAAATGCATAAAACCAATTCTCAGCAATATTTTGGTATATAAAATGTTGTTACTAATTGTGGTTACCATGTTATTATAAAAAAACTTTTTAAAACAGAAATGTGGAGTTTCCAAAGATGGCGGACTGGTAGGTAGCGGGAGAGAGATCCTCTCTGAGAGAGACAGCTTAAATGCCAGAATTTAACACCCTGGAGAGACCCAAACAGAGAGAGATGGACTCTCTCAACCCAGGAAGAAACTAAAGTTAAAAAAACCGCTCAAATATAAGGTCCTGGGACTACCATTAGTGAAGCTAAGATCAGCAGGCATGGCACCCTCCTCGAGCCACCTGAATTCCTGCCCGTGAGCGACCTGACTGACTGAACTGTGCCGATGCAACTGGCTTGAGCAGCCGGAGCGTGGAACTGAACACCCCTTCGTGCGGCTCACCCGGACCCTGCCCTGCACACTACACACAGAGGCACCGTGAATTTGCGCCACAGCTGCGCACTGAAGTTGGAGGTCTGGGAGCCCAGCAGTTCTCAGGGACCAGCATCAACACTCAGTGAGTGATGAGATAAGACCCTCCCATGGGAAAGGGGAAACTGACTGGAGGACATGTTGGATTTGGGCAGGAGAGCCCTAACTCCATAAGGAAGTAGCTTCAGTTGGTTGCTCCTCTAGCCAAGCAGATTGGTGGAATCTGCTTGGATTGGGCAGTTCCCCTGGCTGGGACCCAGTGAGTCACTACAAACTAATCCCCTGAGCACAGCCGCACACTGATGCAGTGAAGGCCTGCAAAGATTGACTGGCCCAGAGGAGAGGAGCCAGCGCACACTGCACTTGCTTGAACTTCACTCTCTGATAGTGGCCGGCAGAGGACAGAAGCCCCTAGCCTGCGTGCTCCAGAGGAGCCTTAACCAACAAGAAAAGGGGCTGGGAATTACACTGTACACTTGTATGGAAGGAAGCAAAAGCATGATGAGAGGGAGAAATAAGAAAAAAACCCCAGCTCCCAACCCTGAGAACATTGATCCAGGAGAGGTAAATACAAAAGAGATTGAGGGCAGCAAACATGCAACATCAAACACAGCAGTAGCAGACATAAAGAGATATCTTCAGGACCTCATAAGTGGGATCAAAACTGAAATATTAATTCAAATTAAACAGGAGATAAGTAGATTAATAAAAGAAAGTCTGGGCACCTCTCAAGAAGAAACAGACAGAATAATGGAGGAACACAAAAGGAGAGAAACGTTTAATGAAGAAAACAAGAAAAACCTAGAATTCATGAAGCAAATTCAAAGAGATTATCAGGAAACTAAAGACTTCATAGAAAACTGGCAAAACTGCTTGAAAGAAACCAAAGATAGACTATCAAAAATTGAACACAGGATTGCAATGTGTGATCATGAAAGGGAAGATCTCTTAAGAATAACAAGGGAGCAGGCAGTAACAATTGGAAGGTTAGAGGATGACAAGAGGATCTATAACTTAAGAATAAAGAATGTGAATGAAGAAGCAGGAGTCAAAGGAGAGGAATTGCAAAGGATATTCACAAAAATCATTAAGGTAAATTTCCCAAGCATAGAAAAAGGAAATGATATGCAGATGTATGAAGCATACAAAACTCCAGCCACCTACAACCAAAACAGAGCTATATCTAGACAGATAATAATCAGGATCCGAGAAATTCAATATAAGAACAGAATATTAAAAGCCATCAGAGAAAAGAAACAGATCACCTATAAAGGAAAACTGATCAAAATCATGGCAGACTTCTCGACACAGATCATTAGGTCAAGAAGAGCTTGGAGTGAAGTAATTCAAGCCCTGAAGGAGAACAACCTCCAGCCCAGATTGATGTATCCTGCAAAACTCTAGAAATTAATGGAGAAAAAAGATGCTTCCATGACAAAGAGGAACTTGCAGAATTTGTGACCACCAATCCAACCCTACAAAAAATACTGAAGGACATTTTAGAGAGAGAGAGAACAAGAATACAAGCATTTCAGGAACAATGGCAGAGAGGCCTCAGTGAACAGGGCAGACAGTGGAGTAGAACAGAAAAATAGACAACCAATGGCAGAAAAACAGAATAGCAGAAATAAGGCAGAGAAGATTGGCTGTAATCTCTAGTACAGATGACCTAGAAATATTACAGAGAGAAACACAGGCAGAGTAGATCAGCAGATAGGGTCCATTGAGATGTTCTATATAGGGAGGCAGTGGGACCCAAAACAAGCAGTGCACCCTATGGGAGTGAAAGGGGAGAAATTGTCTAAAAAATGAAGGTAGAGGATATTGTTAATTGGGTAACAAGATTTAAAATTTACATTATTCTCATCACTCTGCTTGGATGGATTATGTGCTGTTCCGGTTTGTCTACTTGTGCTAGACTTGAGTATATGGTCAGCTATCCCAAAAATAAAAGGATATATTATAGTAATCATTCCTAATTTCCTATCAACTTAATCTGAAGCCCTTTATAACTTATACTGTCTTATTATGACTGATCTTATTTGAATCTGGGTTGTTAGTTTGCTACTTTATTTTGACTGATTTTATTTAAATCTGTTATGATTGATAGCATCAAGTCTAAGAGTATAGGCAACTAAACTGAAGATGACAAGATTCATTAAGATATCCACTCTGGTTTGATTATTACTTGCTTTTGAAGTCTTATAATGTCCCCAATGCTTTGTTTTTATTAATGTCATTATATACTGCTGAGACATCATGGTAACTATTGTAGATCACCTTGTATTGTGGTTATATATGACTTTTTTGCTTCATGCTTTTCTCTGAATTGTTTTGTTTTATCTTTCTTTGTTTTGCTTTTATCTCTAATACAGAAAGGATAGATATACATTTAGAGACTCATGCATGTGTAGAGCTTATAAACAGTTTACAAGAACCAACTATATAACACATGTTGAAATGAAAAACTACTTTGAAGAAAAAGAGACACTGCAGTACTTAGTGCTGATTCCATAATGTCATGATGTGTAATCCACCAAAATTATCACTCTTTGTTCAAAGTGATTTTAGCTTGTTTTGTTTTGTTTAAGTTCAACACACATGAAGGTATGGACAGCTGTTTTGAGGCGAATGAGAGACACTATGACACCCATTCTTGGCTTCCCTATTGTCTGGTCTTGAAGACCTGAAATGCCCTCCTCGTCCTGCTCAGATCAATTCCATACTATGTTGTTTCATGTAATTTCCTTGTTTGTGACAATATGGACAACTATTTGGAAGAAAACAAGAGTCAATATGATAGAGAGTGTATATCTCCAATTGTCTAGTTTTGGAATTTATGTCCCTTACATTGCTTTCTTGTGATCCACTTTGTTCTGTTTTGTTGTGTTTAATTTTACCCTTTTGATATAATTGAATGTATATTTGACTTGGTAAGATGGATGACCATATTGCTGTTTTTTTGTCAGATCATGGAACAGAACTGTTAACAGACTCACTGTTTGATTGTCTACTTTACATGTTTTAACTTTGTAATTTGAACAACTATTTCCAAGAAATCAGTATGTAGTTTGTCAAGTAATAATCTCGTAGGTTTTTTTGTTGTTATTCTTTTCCTTTTTTCCTTGGAATTATGTATTGTTGCTACCCTTTATTCTGTTTTGTTTTGTTTTTTCTTTCTTCTCTTTAAATAAAAAAATAAAATAAAACAGATATGTATGGTGGAAGACAGGAATAGATGCCTAAGAAATGAGCATTTGTAAACTTATGAAACACAGTATAATACACTACTGAGGAACTGCAAATTTAAAAAACTGAGATATAATCATAGCATTATTATAATATCTCATCTCTAAAATATTGGAGAGTATTAAGTGCAATAGAACCTGTTGATCATTGTTGATGGAAATCCTAACAGTGCAACCACAATAGAAAACAGCTTCATCATTTCTTAGGAAGATAAGTAGATAAGAAACCAAAACCGCTGTAGATATTTTACAATTAATTTGAAAATGTGCAGTTGTATGAAAACAGGCATTTGCTACACAGAGACACCCAAATTACTATAATTTTGATTAACTTAATCCTGATTACCTTATAATTCTTCACCTGTCTTCTGAATCCAACGTTTTCTACTCTATAATTCAGAGCCCATTAGCCCCTAGGTACTCTTCCACTAAGCATCTACCTCAAAAATGTGAGTTTATACTGGATGAGCAGTGTACCCTAAAAGATCAAAATTATTATGCATTCTTCTATGCAATATGCTCTTACAGAAAATCAACCAGCTCCACCAATATGTTCTATATTTCTTTAGCTCACAATTAGTAAATATCAGAGTAAGTGCTACATTCTAAATGGAAATTGGTAGAGAACATTTCAGGAATCCCCTGCATCTTCTTTTTACAAGGGGGCATTTGTTTTAGAGAAAAAGTTTCTGCTCCTGCTCACTTAATTGAAGGTACTATTGTAACTGTAGAAAATACATATTAACTATAATAAGGCAAAATTACTTAGGATAATGAATAATCCTACTTTTAGATTAAGCTGAGTTTCAAACATACCTTAAAATATTATGCATGCTTTCTGAACTATTTAAGATTTAGAATTAATTAGACCCAATCAAAATTTCATTTTGTTCCTAAACTATAAGTATGTTTGGATTTACTAACACTATTCCCAAGGATGATCAATATTTTTATACTTCTATCATTGCAGCGACATTAGGTGAGAAGGATATGAAAATTTTCTTGCTTCTTTTTTTCTACAGGTCACCTAAGGCACTACATGCACTAACGATTGTCTCTAGTATACCTTTTCATATGGCGTAGGTTTAATGTAGATTCTTAGTAAATACTTGTATCAATTAGTAAGACTGTGAGTTTATTTAAAAATATGAATTATATGGGAACTAAGAAAAGGGCCTAAAATTTCTGTAATACTCCATTTCATGCATCATAATGTCTTTAAAATACCTGTATTATATCAAGTAGAAGAGAAAATAGCTATTTCCTCAAGGATACAGATACTTAGACAAGAGTACAACTGACAGAGAAATTTTTTAAAAAGGGGAAAATTTAAAGAATTTGCAGTAGTTAGAAGCTTCTGTAAGTATAAAATGCTTTTTTTAAAAAAATTGAGCTCTTCCAGTGTCCATTACAGTCCAAAACTATTCAGACGGATCAGATATGCAGACTAGAGTTATCAGTTTCATTTGGTTGGTAAAGTTGATTGAACCTCTTGCATTAAAAACATGGTCATGTTAGTTTCCTAATATGCTCTCTTAGCACTTTCAAACTCAATACCCTGTGTGTCGCAGACTGAGCTGATTCATTAAAGTCTTTCTGAACAGCAACCAGCCTCCAGAAGTTGGTAGCTTGATGAACCACCAAACAAGAGGGTCTTCTTCACAGAAAAGAACTCAGAAGACACTCAGAGATTTTAAACCAAGCAATTTTAGACCATTTAACTGCATGGTCAAATTACATAACCCTTTCAAATTCTATGGAGAAAAGTAAGTGTTGATTGTAGAGTATAGGAATTAGTGCACAAAACACACAAACATCTGTTAAAATTAAGGACACTGATGAGATCGATTCTTGGCTAGGATTATAGGTTTAGTATTCCTAGTAAGTTATCTGAAAATTCCTACATTGCTCTATGGGATAGTTAGAGACAGCTCAGGATAGTGACTCTGTCAGTCTTCTGGTGTTAAAAGCAAAGTCTTCAATTCTACCTATACTATCTTGATTAAAAGGGTAATTCTGGTTCTCTCATTTCTTGCAGAGTTCAAGAGCAAGAACAGTTTTATCTTGTGCAGTGTAGCTAGCTAATCTCACAAAATCCAGTAATTGCTGAAATATTGATAAATGTGCCCCATTATAACCAAAAGAAGATAATTCAATTAAAGACTCATAAAGCATCCAAATTTGGAATTGCTGATTCTTATGCTTTTCATATATTCTCCCTTCTGGCTCTAGAGGGTTTAAATATTTTTAAATTATCTCAGTCTGCCCCCAGAGTCTTCATTTCTTCATTTGTTTTATTTGATCACATTACTTTATAAGCTGCCTCATATATTTTTGGAATGTGTTTGGGGACATAAATACAATAATGAAATTAACACTTCCTCCTCAAAAACTTGAGTTTCATGTGGGCTATGCTTATCTGTCATCTTTCCTTTCTACACTGTATTTCTTTGTACATAGTAGACACTTAGGAAATAATCCATGATTGATATTTATATTTGAATATTTTCATTATGTGTGAGGTTCTGAAATACCAGGGTTATCAAATCAGTTTTTTTCTTTCCTTAGAAAGTTACTCAATTCTTTCTTATTCACAATGCAATTAAGTTTTAAAATTTATGTTTATAGATTGGAGTAGAATATTTCCCATTCTATGGGACATGGGTGTAAGACCCCAGCTTTGGTGAATTTAATTAAAATACAAAGAATGCTTAATTAGTGCAATAAATGCAATTAGAAATGTCTGAAGTGAGAAAACTGCTGCTCAATTTTCAGAGCCATGGAGAGGAGATGGCCAGATGAGTTATTTAATCAGTGCTAACACTAATTTCATAAACACTTTTTAGCTTCTCTGATATAATGAGACTACACAGACAATACATGGTTGTCATTATGACTAGATAGAATACCTTGGGGACCTTGCTTTTAGAGGCCTTGTCCTTACACAAAATTCTCATTTTCAAAGCTGCCATTTGATAGCTCCAGGTGTGGCACTCTTGGTTGTATAGATTAGTAACATTTTAAACTCTACTGTACCTAAAAACGGTGTCTGAGAAATTTTAAGGTATCTGTTTCCATGTTGACTGATGTGCTCATTTCTTTTGTGAAAGGAATCTATGTTTCTGTCTTTGTTGCTGATTTTCTCTTTAAATGCCAACACTGTGTTGTTGGTAGAAAGAGTTCCCATCCTTCATGTCTTGCAATCGGACTTAATTTTTACCCAATCATTGATTTGTGATCCTATATCATTTGTAAAAGACATTTTTCTTACATTTCATGACTTTAAATTAAAAATGTCAAAAGAAAAAGAAGAAAGAAGAAGAAGAAGAAGAAGAAGAAGAAGAAGAAGAAGAAGAAGAAGAAGAAGAAGAAGAAAGAAGAAGGAGGAGGAGGAGGAGGAGGAGGAGGAGGAAGAGGAGGAGAAGGAGAAGAAGTTGAGCATCTTTTCCATATCTAGTGTAACATTTTTATTGGGTCAAAGTTTTGTGTTTTGGGGGGAATAAAACAAAGCAACTTGCACCTGAGATTTAAATGATTAGGATATTTAACTGTCGTTACAAATGTATGGGCAGAAAGCAGTCTCTTCACTTATTTATGCACATGGAAAATATCCTGGTGAGACTGAAAGTTCAAAGGAAAAAAAGTTCTATGGCTACCTTTGCTCTTTATCAGGGCTTTACGTAGAAGTACTGTTGGTGCTATAATAAAGAATCAGTATGCCAACATGTTACAAGAGTCTGAAGCTTCTAGCACCCTGAAACTTAACTTTAGTTTTCTATGCTTGGAGGTTGCAAGAACAACAGATAATTGTGTAATTATGCAAACCATGTCAGCCTCCCTCACTTCCTTCTTACCTCCATGCAGCCCAGTAATGAAGTGCCTTTTGACGCACAATCGCAATGCACTGACAATCTTGGAGTATGAGAATGACACAAAGAAGCCCATGCTCTATGACAATACTTCCAAGGACAGTCTGTCCGACTCAGAGAGTTCAGGTCTCAGCCATTCCCAGGTTATCATCTCTTTGTCAGAGAAGCTGGTATTTGCAGAACTACAATTCTGAGGGCCTCCTATATTATTCCATAGAAAGCAAAACTTGTTATCTACAGGAATGATTTCTATCTTGTGTTTGCTTTAGAAAATAAATATTAAAAAAATTCCTCTGCTTATATCCATAAATATATAATGAAAATGACCCTGCTAAGAAATTAGATATTTTCAGATTTCGTCTTGTGTATTCTCAAAGTGTTAAATAATAATATAAACTCTTTTAAATAAAAGGTGGAATTCCCCCTTAAATAGCATGACATGTAAAACCCCTCACTATACTTTATGAGTCTATCCAGAAGCATTACTACTAATTGACCAGTAGCATTTCTGTTACTAATAATATTAATTAATTGACTATTAGTACATTTGTAAATGTTCTAGTTACTACAGGTAAGATTTAAAAGCATAAAGCATGATCTTTGATTCTGTACTTCACTTTTATCCAGTTAGGGAAAAATTTTGTATAAAATGATGAAAAATTATGGCATATCATAAAATTTAATTCCATGTGAAAAATTCAGACCAGAAATATGTTGGAACATGAAATCTGTGTGAGATTACTGTCGGAAATCTCAAAGGGTAAAAGGATAGAAAAGGATAAAAGAGGCACAATTCCTTCAGCAATAGAAGACAACAAAGGAAGGCAACCTATAAAAGAGTATGAGTGAAAAATCAAGCAGTCAAAAATACTGAACTCTTTTTTTAAAAAAGAGTTTCTGAAGATTTTCTCATTGGTAGCAATTTGATGAGCACTGATGTTTTAAAGTTGCAATGAAATTGAGTATTACATGTGGAGATATAGGAAGAAAAAATTATAGTCAAAGTCTTTAAAATTTATGTTTTAATTTTTAGAGAAGAATAAGATGTAAAAATGTCAATGTTTTTATGAAACTATAATAA
Organism: Dolichotis patagonum; assembly: GCA_004027295.1. NCBI lineage: Eukaryota > Metazoa > Chordata > Mammalia > Rodentia > Caviidae > Dolichotis > Dolichotis patagonum. The sequence continues at coordinate 13,796 of PVJX010027071.1, read as the reverse complement.
GGCTAGTTGTTAAATCACATGGTGTAAACTCTACTCAGCAGGAAAATTCACAGGAAAGAAATATTCCTGAAAGTTGTAACAGTCTAGAAGGGTATCATGAAAACAATAAGTCTTCACTCGCATTTTGAACGTTAGTTAACATTTGAATTTTAGGAAGAAGAGGATAATTGGCAGACAAAAGACAACTATAAAATAAGCCATGAGGTCAGTATTTCATCAAGCATCTTTGTAGGACAGTGAATAAAAATCCAATTACAGGGAAGATGCAATAGATAATGGAGACCTTGTGGTGTTTATAGAGTTAAGTGATGAAAAGTGATATTTTCAGTAGAATAATAAAGGGGAGTCATCCATGGTTTCACATTTTAGATGCTGATGAGGCTATGGAAATAGAGCTGAATGGAACCACATTTCTATATACAAACTGAAACATGTTTTGACTATGTAATTGATATATTTTCAGCATGTATATATTTTATATGTATTAAAAATTGTATGATTAACTTGAGTAAGTGTTTTATAATTGTATGAATTCTATATTTTTCAGTTATCACACATGGTTAGTATAAAATACTGGAAGATGTATTACTTTTTATAAAAAAGATAACAATTACATTGAATTTGATTTTTCAGTTATCAAATAAAGTATGCATAGCAGGTATTCTTTTTATTATTAGTTTACTGATTAGGCTTACATAAGCATGCCCATTCAAATTGTTCTATTTATGTTTTCTTGTTAAAATGCCTTATTCATTTAGAATCTATTCCTAACTAGTATATTTTAAGATATGTTCACATCTCTCATTTAAGCTCTGGCCTGATTACTCTATTTTACTCATAGAATCAAATGGTGTATTGCTACAGTAAAATTTCTAAATACCAGAAAATAAAGACAACACTGAGGATTTAGCTAAGAATAATACATTTTGAAACCAAATGAACTTATTTCATATAGTCTACACTTTGAATTTTCATCAACTACAATTGATTAATTTTCTAAAAACAAATATTTAATTCTTCAAAAAATACTACATACTGAAAACAAGACTTGATGAGTTTGAGTACAAAGAATAGGAGTAATATAATGAACACCAGAAATTCACCAAGGATTTTTTTTACATTCAAATAAGAAAAATATCCACTTGTTTCTCAAGTTTTCTACCTACTCCAGTTATATATTCATTTACCCCCATAAAGTATTTTTTTACTTGTTAGTTTTTCAGGTTACGAAGATTTCTAGTGGACTGGATAGTTCAAGTTGTAATAACTTAATTTAATAACTTAAATGCCAAACTAAATATTTTATGCTGAATTTGCACTTTAATCACATTTTGCAGGCTTTTCAGTCTGAGTTACTTGGGTAGGAAAACATTTCAGCAGCTCTGGGTAGCTCAATCCTTGGAGAGTTCAGATAAAGTCCTGTCTTTAGGAGTGGAGATAGCCTGTGAAGCTGGGGGACATTCTGTCTGATAAGAATTATTTGCATGCTTGAGACCTTGGATCTAGGTGACCAATTTGATTATATAAGTTTATGCTCAAAATATGATTTTTGGTAAATGTTTATTTTCCCAGTGAAGAAAAAAAGAGTGTAGAGTCTGAGCAGCTGAGATTAGACGTGTGGGAGCCACAAGCCTAAGTAACAGAAGTTAAATAATAATCCATGGAGAATAAGACATGGGTTAAATTTAACTAAAGAGGTGTACTTATTTCTCCTTTGCAGTTTTTCTTTTGTTGATTTTCATCTGTATCCATTCACTGAAATGAATGTAAACCATGAATATAACAGCTTTTTTGAAGTCCATAAGTCATTTCAGAGAATCATTAAGTCAGAGTGTCTCAAGGATTCACAATTAGTTGGTTCTCGATAAAGGTTTCTTTGATTTCTTCTTTACTGCTTCTCTTCTGCTCTGAAATTAACCCTCATCATGGGGAACAAAAAAATTAAAGAATTCACAGAATCAAAACTTGGGTTATTTCTTGTTATTTTACATGTTATTGATTTCTCAATTAAACTAATTGCTCATTTTGGCATAAAATCTGTGATTATTGTTCATTCTAAAACTTTGCAACCTCTCATGATACTGTCCAACAATGACTGGTCATTAGTTGATGCTTTTATATTAATGATTGGCAAAGAAACTAATGGAATTACTAGTGTGCTCAAAGTATCTTTTAGTAACCAATGCAGTCATGTTGGACAACCTACAAATGCTGGTCAGAAGCACTCTGGGTCAATGCCTAACCACAGATAGGGCCTATTTCGGACAACTTGGATCTATACCTTGTATGTGTAAGCACCAAATTGTTTATGGGATGAACATATAAGAAATATTCTATTAAATTTTATAAGAATCTTGGTTAATATGAAGACTCTAAGAAAGCAGACTTATAGAAATTCTAAATTAGATGTTAATATTCTAAAATGAAGGTTTGCTTCATGAATCTGAAATAATTCTGATGTTTATCTCAGCAATTTACCACACTTTTTATGCATTGATGTCCTACAAAATTCAGTGCATTTTCGTAATATTGTACAGGAAAAGTTTTATGCTACATTAAAATAAATGTAGAATATTTTCAGTGTTAAGCAAAAGCTCTTTAAAGTCATATTCAAAAAGAAACTCAAAATGCGATCTAAGGAGATCCAAATAGAACATTGACAATATACTCTACTGGTTATTAAAATACATACTTGTGCTCAGAAATGTAATCAGTAGATTATTTATGCTGCAAAGAATGAAGGTTTTTAAATTTTTGAAAAAAAATTTGCAAAGTCCTCATAATCATTATTCCAGCCTTTAAACAATTAGTCTCATGAGTTGTTGAGAAGGAGAGGTTGGTACGAGGTGTGACATGAAACTAACCGTCAGAAACTAACCATGCAGTGAAAGAGGAGCATTGAAACAAAATATGGATGCAAAATGTTTAAATAAAACATGACTTCATAAGTCTTTCGTTAGAAATACATATTTTTTAGAGGATGAATATATTAGAAATCAAGAGATTGGGGAAATGTGAATCATTTCATGGAGGAAGAAACCACAACACATTTGATGATTATTATTCAAATAAGTAGAATTTAATCTAAACACTTAGAAATGTTAAATTTAAGTAATCTAGAGGTAATATTAAAATATTTTTAATATTTGTTATCATTTTTAGCTTCTGCTCCGTGTGTTCCCTATTACTGTTCTCTCCCATTAGATGCCATGAGAATTTGGAAGGAATTTTTTGGAGGGCAAAATTAAGGAAAATGAAAATTCTTGCATGTTGTGAAATTCAATGGTGCCTTCAAATATTTCATATATATGTACATGTAAAGTGATCTACTAGTTGTTCCATCAATGTATGCAACTTCTTTCCATTTGAGATGATTTTGTATTTGCTTAGGCAACTAAAATTCAGGGAAATGATTTCTAAGCTTTAGCCTCAAAACTTGTGCCTTCCTTTTTCTTCTCTTGAAACTTAGCACTATGATTAAAGAAATGTGCCCTTTCTGGAGAATCAGACATTGTGCAACCAAGTGTTCCAAAACCTGTTACCTCAAGCTGAGCTGCCACTAAATTCTAGACATAGACACTAGAAGAGGCAAAAATAAAAAAGTTGAATTCAGAAGAAACTGCTAAGTTCTAGTGATAAAGTTTAATGTTGTTTGAAGTTACCAAATTTATTTACTTTGTAATTTAATTTAACTTAATTTAATTTAATTTAATTTTTCTGGTCTTGAGGATCAAACTTATGACCTTGATCTGGCCAGGTAAGCGCTTGTGACACTGAGCTAAATCTCCAACCCTGAAGTTAACAAATTCTGTGATAATTTTTAATGCAACTGATCAGCTTATTCTAGAATATGCTCATGTAAGGAGACACAGTGTGAAGTTTGGTAGTTAAGTTTTTTCAGAGCTACTGTAGACATCATGTGGAGTGAGACTTTTGTGGTTTTACACTACTCTCTTGGGAAGTACGCAATCAAAATCAGGGGATATTTTATCCTAACTTTTCACCCCCTTAATTAGACAGACAATCACATAATTACATATACCTTAAGCAGTCAAACCCAGGAGACATCCCGGAATATTCCCTTGAGTGGATGTTTGGCAAAAACCTTTTTGAGAAAAGAAATAAGGCGAGAACAGGCCTATCATTATGTTCTTATTACTTGTCATTTTGTTAATAGTATGTGTGTATGCATGTATCTATTTATCTATCATCTCCAATCAAAGAAAACTAGTCTAATACTTGACTATTGTCTTTGTTTATCACAAACAGAGCACCCATTCAAGTAATATGATGAATGTTTTTATGTATTTTGCTCAGACATAATTATTATCAGTGGAACTAATGGGAAAAATCAGAAACAGCTACACCATTGCAATGTAGAAAAATTTATGAATTTCTCATTCTAAAGAAGTCCCAAGACTGTAAAGGAGCTTGTTTCCATCAGATTTAGGCTCCTGTCATCAGTCACTTTCCAAATTTTTTGGTAGCATTCACTTTAATTGAAATTAAGAATAATCTTCACAAAGAATTCTTCATTGTTTTCATAAACATTTCATTAAAAAAGTATCCCCTCAGTAATAATTTTATATTTTCTCCTCTGTTACTATGTTCACACAAAACGAATAGGAAATGACAGAGAAAAATAGTAGACTTGTTTCATATTAATACATGATTATGGTTAATTTGTTATGAACTAAACAACCATTCTTAGGTTCTAGTCTTCGAAAGGTGCTACAATGTATATCTAGTTGACCAGTAAATCTCAAATACATAGAGATGTATTCAGAGAAAAACTGTTTATAGAGAAAAATCTAAAGAAAAGGGAATGAACATTATAGATAGATAAATATATAAATTAAAAAAGTCTCACTGTAGGAAAAAATGAATTAATGTGTCCTCAACAAGTCAAAGATCACAAGAAACACATCTGTCCTGTTTACTGTTATTTTGTGTATTTGATTTGCTACCAGAGGCAGTCCAATGACTGACACAGATTTTTATTTTTATTTTTATGTCTGTAAACCTTTTTTCTTTCATATTTCACTCCTAGACTTTTTATTTTGTTTTCAATTCATATTATAACTTGTTTGTTGAATTTGTATATTGTTACTTTTTACACCAATGTTTTATGATATTTTTCATGACCATAAAGAAAACATTATCTTCTGAGATCATGGAAGTTTTTAATATTAGTACACATAATGTGTACACTTGAAAAAAATATATGGATACTGTAACTTATAGAAGGCAGATTTCCAGGAATACAATAACACTCAGATATTATAATATGAATTTAGTAATTATTTCATCTAATTTTTTCTATAAAAATAAAGGAATTAAAGGAGTCAATTACAGTTGCCAATTCCCTGTCTATGTATTTTTACCCATGAATTTTGAAATACTATTATTTTAGTGCATACATATTTATGATTATTCTGTCTTATTTTTGTATTAATCAACCTTTCATCATTATGAATTGTCCCTTATTTTTCCATTATAATATTATTTTGTTTGTTTTGAAGTCTATTTGAACTTACATTAATATATCTATTCCCCAATTAAGTTTACTGTTTGTCCTTTTGTATCATTGAAACACAATTATTTATATGACAATTTTCATCTGTAGTTCTATTAATTATTTTCTACCTATGCCTTCTGTCTTTCTTGTTTAGCTTTTTATTATCATCAACCCTCTTCTTATTTTCTCTTGAAATATGCATTTTTCAATACTATGTTTCATTCATAAACTTTTAAATGTAACTCTTTGCAATGTTTGGAAGTATTTTGTTGCATATTACACTATGAATTTTTAATTTTTCACATTTTTTTCATGAATACTGTAAGAGTTCTATTGACATGCACAAACATTGAGCAAATTTAGCTCTTTCCCTGCCCTCTACACACACAGACACACACACATACACAAAACCCAAAACATTCTTTTTGATTTTAACTAAAGAGGAAACAATAAATTTTAAAATATATTAACTCAGTTAAAATTGTAATTCCATTCATGTTGGAGATTTGATATATCTTCCTGTAGTATTTCTCCTTCAACTGAAGATCTTTTGATAGCTGGAGATCTTTTGATAGCTTTTCACATAGTTTAGGTTTCCTTGCAATGAATCTTCAGTGTTCTTTTGCTAGAAAAATTATTTAATTTAGTTTTGCTTCTGAAATAATATTTTCACCAAGTAAAAATTCAGGCACCATTTTTGCTGCATTTAAAAGTTCCATTTCACTCACCCTGTTGGTTTTCATAAAGTGTTCACAGTTGTTTATCTCTATCAAATGTGTTATTTTCTCTGATTGCTTTATTTTTTCAGTTTCTATTATTTTCATTATAACATGCATAATTTTTTTTCATATTTATCGTCCTTGTGTTTAAGCCTCAATCAAAAAACAATTTTGATTTTTTTCTCAACTGATAATTTGACTAATATCACCCCTCTGTCACTTCTTTCTTCAAGGGATAAAACTAAACATGCAGAATTTTAGTATTTTTTCCATAGTTTTTGGAATTTTATTTGTTTCTCTATATTTTCTTATTTTATCCCACTGGATAATTTCAAGACTGTCTTGACTGTCACTGTTCTATTTTTTGTCATTGCCATTCTAATATTAAACCCAAGTGGTGATGTTTTTATTTTAGATACTATATTCTCTATTGGTAAAGTTTTCACTTTTTAAATGTATTTCCCATATTTCTGTTGTAGTTTCCTACATTTTAAAGTCCTTACAAACATATTTTCTTATAGTTCACTGGGCATAATTTCTATTAAAGGAGGGGTTTCAAGTCTTCATAGTTGTTAATTGTGTGACCATCAGTATAGAGGTGATTTATCCTATAATACTGGAAAACAATTTTCATTTATCAACGGTGGAAAAATCAGTAGTCTTATTGTACTGGTTAAGGTTCTGTAGAGGAAAAGAACAAATATATTATCATATATATATATATTAGTATGGAAGATAATTTAGTATTTATTAAAAGTTTACAAGATTAGGTGTACAACCTACAATTGCCATCTGCTGGACAGCTGGGAGATATTATACCTAGTCAGCCCAAGAAGCAAAAATTCTCTGAACAAAAGGGATCATTAATATTGTGCCTGTCCGAGACTGAAGGCCTAGATGCTCTCTGGAGAGCCGGAAGTAACTGGAGTCTGATATCCACAGGTGAAGGCAATAACAAAACAAGAATTCAATTAAGCAGAATGCAGATTTTCAAATACAAACTGATTTTCTCTTTCTTCTTTCATTCTATCTGGACTCCAAATTGGATGTTGCCCCCCACAGTCAGGGTGGTCCCCCCATTAGTTAGCTCACTGAGATATACCACATTTATCTCTGAAAGCACCCAAACAGGCTCATCTACAAGTGTGCTTTTCTTAGTTACTAGATATTTCTTAATATACTCTAGTTGAAAATCACAATTGATAGAGATAGCCATATAGTGTATTTCTCAAAAAAGAAAGAAAAACAAAGTCTTTGTAAAAATTGTGCAAGGTTGTGCAATCCTTCCATATTTAAGCAAATATTTGTGAAACAAATTTACTCTTCAGTAATATAATATTAAAAGAAAAATTTAATAAAAATTTTTAATATCAGAAACATAACACTTAAAATTTCATTTAGTATTGATGTTTTTACTTAAAAATATTTTAAATGCAGTTCCATAATCTTTGCTTTCAATGAACATAGTAAATGTTGTTATTATTTTTACTACATTGTTACAACATTGTTACTATTTTTACTTGTTAATTGTTACTATTGTTAATTGTCATAAGTGCTATATTAATTCTAGAGGGAAAAAATCTTTAAGACTGTAGAATCAAGTACATTCCATGGTGTGTAAACTGTGAACTTTACTTTAGACTTTTGCTGAAACTGAGTTTTTCAGACAAAACTGAATGAATAAACTCTACTGTATTATTAATATTTATTTGATTATGTTTACAATCTATAATGAATATATTCATCACAAGACATATATATATATATCTATATAAATATATGTAGATATATATATAGAGAGAGATTTCACACTTTTTACTTTCTCTTCCCACTCCCTCCCTGCTGTCTCCTCCATTCTTAAATCCCATTTTTATTTCCACAAATCTGTCTCTCTGAAGACAGAAAGCTGTACTCTTTGTTTGGATTTTCCTGCAAAGTTTCTCTCTTCTTTCCACATATTCTTACAATGACTATTAAGTATTTATATGCATCACAAATTCCAAAGCACTGGAGAAAAGACAGTAAATACTAGTAAGGTATTATTTAAATGTGCATCTATCATATAAACAAGAAACAGTAGAAGAGAAAATCTGAAATTAATGAGTAAAATTTAGAAAATAAACAACATAACATGATAGTAAGTAATGTAATAACACCCCTAATATTGGTGGTCAGAGAGGCCATTTTTGAGGAAACGATGTTTAAACTGAAACTGAATCATAACACACAGCTCATCATGCTCAAACCTAAGAAGTCATCCCAAACAGATGGCAGAAGCAGTGTGGTGGCTTTAGAAAAGAACAAGCATGGGGTGATCTAAGACCTTCTGCAGACCAGGTAGCTCTCCTGGAGTGGTGCCAGCAAGGAAGCCTGAGAATTGAGACAATGCGGAGAAGAGAGTTACCCTCTGCAAAAATTAGTGAGTTTACATTTCATTCCAGTTGAAACAATATAGTATTGGGAGATTTCAGTTAAAGAAAAGGTACTGTCTGAGTAACAATTCCAAAATAATCTTTGGTCTTGTGTGTGAAAAAAAGGAAAGCTAGAGCAAAAATAGAGGAACAAAGTCTGAAGAGATGGTCACTAAAATTGTCTGAAAGTTGGTGATGGCTTGAACTAAAATGACTAGAGAAAACAGATAAAGACTGAGAAAGACTGGGTTGTAATTCGGAAGCAAATTCTCAGGCTTACAAATGTGTGCAGAGATCCACAGTGCCAGGAAAAGGTGGAAAAATATCTTGATTTTGTATACAATTCTGTTCTTCTGAAAGAATAGAAAAAAGAAAAACTGTGACACATTTCCTTTATTTTCCCCAAATCTCTTGCCTTTTTCATATTTATTTTACTGAGATGCTTAACTTGTTTAAAAAATAAAGAAAATAATATAATGCAATTTATGAACTGACTAGAGTTCAAGTATAGAAATGATGCTGCTTTAAATTCTACAGCCACGGTAGACAAAGTATTTGTACGTGTATGTAGTGGAATACTACTTGGTAATAAAAAGAATAAAATAAGGACACATGATACATTGTAGCTGAAGCGTGAAAATATTAAACTAAGTCAAGAATCTAGTCATAAGTGGCAAAGTATTATAGGATCCTACTTATTTGAAATGTCCAAAATAGGTGAATTCAAAGTCAATTGCCAATGAATGCAATATAGGATATAAAAAACATTGGACTAAATAGTAATATATAGATTCCTGAGTTGAGCAACTTCTTCAATGTTAAAGCCGTTAAAAAATTACACAGAGATATTCATAACTGTTATAATCATGGCAAGCTAGACATGTCAACTAAAATGAGAGGTCATACCAAGAAGAGAATAGATAGTTTTGTTCTTTAGAAGAGCCATCAGATGGAAAGACTTAGGAATTCACAGACTTAAAAGCTAAGTTATTAGACAATGTTTCCTATAAAGTAAATGTAGAAGTTATATAGAAGAGCATGGAGACTAATCCCTGGGGCATGGCAACATGCAGGGTGCATTCTAAAAGTTTTCAGGAAAAGACATTTAAAAATATTAGTCATTAAGATAGAAGAAAAACTAGTAGAAATATTGGCATTAATTGAAGAGAACAAATATTTTCCAGGAGGGAATCATTAATTATTTTACATATTACTGAGACCTTAAAATAAGTTAAAAAAACCAAATAAACAAAAAACAGATAACAAGTCAGTGGTTAGAGCCCTTCATAGGAGTATGTTTAGAGTTATGGGGAGGCACCAATTACTTAGAGTAGGTTGAGAAGAAAAGAGAGTATGAGAGAGGAGAAACTAGAGATTTACGGAAATTAGTTCAAGAATTTTGCGATATTAAGGAAGCAATAAGTAAATGGATGCATGAAGGATATGTGTATTCAGACAATTATTTTCATTTATCTTTTACTTTGTGTTTTTTTCTTTTCCATCATCCAGAGAGGATAGAAGATACTAGAATATGTTTGTGAGTTACATGGAATCACAGTGTCATTAGGGATAAAGTGGTAGCTGAGGTAATGATGATGTGTGAAGTGACATTTTATTTCTTTTTTATTTTTATTTTTTTTAAATTTTTATTTTAAAGAGAGTAAAACAAAAGAGGGCATAACAAAGCAGATCAGAACAGAACAACATAAGCAACACAGCACTTTATAATAAGACTACCAGACATTAACAGTAGCTATCAAAATATCTCTTTCTCTGCTATAGTTGAGCTTAGTTTCAAATACAATAATATCTAACATAAATAGTATAAAACCATTCAAAAGAATGAAAGAATTACAGGGCGTTCTGAACCATATAATGGAGAATGATCAATGGCTACTATAATATCTCATTTTACATAAAAAATTTGTTTAGACTATCACATATATTAAAATACCAATAAGACACAACATGATAGAACCGATGGTAATAGCAGAGTAGAAGCATGGTAGGACTTCAAAGCAAGACGATATTAAATCAGCAGTGGCTGCCATAATGTTTTGTTTTCTTCAAAACAACTGTTCATACCATCACACAAAATAAAGTCAAACAAAACAGAATAAAACCATTCCAACTGATGAATGAAAACATTGAAAGGCTTCAAAGCCATGAAAGTGGGAATCATGATTACCATAAAATCCTATATACTGTTACCAACTCTCATACAAGGGAGACTATATGGTATTTTACACATGTGAGTTTGGTTTATTTCACTTATGAGTATGGTCTCAAATTGTGTCCATTTATTTGTAAATACCTCAATGTGATCATTCTATATAGCTGAGTAGTACTCCATTGTATAAAAATACCACAACTTTTTTATCCATTCCTCATTTGATGGGCACTTAGGTTGAGGAATGGACATTTTCTTTTGATAAGAAAGTGTGGCAAATAAAACACAAACTGGAAATGCAGACTCCTAACACATCCTGAGAATTCATTCATTAATTTACTCCTGCAATATTTGTCATACCTTTTTTTAAAAACCATAAAACACAGTTACATTATTTTATACCTATTGATGTTGAGTTCTGGGATAGGAAAGAAGTTTCCACTCTCACAAATGCTGACAAAGTTAGAGTTTAGCAAGTTTTAACCGTGACTCACTCTACAGATTGCCATGGTGCTAAATCACCCTCACACAAGGACTTGTCCCTTTTATCTAAGACTGGTGACAACAGTCCTGCATTTGCCCCAAATGTAGATAATTCTGCAGAGCAATTTCATCTCAAGAGTTCTCCACAGGTTCAACTGAATCATTTAATAACTTCATTGAAGGCCATAGTTTTCTAAATCCTGTTTCTTTTACTCACCAAGTAGTGATCCAAAAGCTTTTCCATCTCAAAATTTGTTTCCTTCAAAACAAACCTGTAACAATTGGTATCAGAAATGACTTAAAGAAAATCCTCATGAAATTGAGATTTTGAAACTTCTGGTCAGCTTAATGAGAATTCCACCACTTAGCTGTAGAGACACTGGTGATTTCTATTATGGTGGTTAGGGGAATAGATGGATGGAACATAAGGATTTGACTATATGAGACTTTTACAGGTGTTGACCTGAGATGAACTGGTTTTGATAGAAATGAATGATCTAACAATGTTTGAAAACTATGGGGAACTGATAAAGCTAAAGGCTGTATAATTAAATGGCTGATGCTAGGGATAATTTATGTCTCGGAGAAAGCCAACAAGAGGCTAAAAGTGATTCATCACCAAAGACTAAGCATAATTCCTAGACAGTTTCTGGTCACAGCAGCAGAAAAGGCTAAGGGTCAGGGCTTTGCATAACTTCATTATAAGGACTGTGGCAGTGATTCTCAGTTTTAGTACAGAATTGATAGAAGCCATACGTCTATAAGAAGAGGGTAGGGTCATCTGAGTTAATGCAATCAAACTTGCCTTCTAAGATTCCTCTAAGTCTTTTGCACTTGAGAATTTGGCTCACTTCTCTGTGATTGAAGGTTAATACTCTTTTTATGCCTGAAGACAATTCAGAAGCTTTTGTTGTAAAAGACAAAGTTTAGTTTTCTTTATTGTTTCCTTATCAAGAGACAATAAAAAAACAAACAAAACTAAAGTAAATAAGGATTAAATTATAAACTATCATACCCAGTGAAGTTCTTATAGTATTTGGAGAAGAAAGGAATCTCAGCTTGATGGAACCCTTAATGAAAACTAAAAGGTTCTGGATTCTATATATAGGCAGGAGATGAATGAATATGTCTCATCCAGACACTGAGGGCAATGATCTTAACAGATGGAACACAAGGGTTTGGATATTTGAGACTTTATTGATGTAGTAATACTCTTTCATAATACAGGATTTGGTAGTGCAAAAAAGACAATGGAATGCAATGCCTATATGACTTGCAGAAATATGAAAAAAGAAGCTCTCATATCTAGTGATTCAGTAATAGCAAAGATCTTTGTTGTTGTTATTGCTAAAAAAATGACTAAAAAGGAAATTAAGAGGTTTGGAATTTGGAAATGCTGGAAAGGCCATAAGATACTTACAATTTTTTAGGAAGGCTCAGAGAGAAACACTCTGCTCACCCAAATAATGAGTGCACAGATGAAAATGCCAGCACTACTAAGAAGCTCAGTGTTGGCTATCATTTGTTAATTTGCAAAAGATACTGATATATATGTGTGTGTTCACTGTTAAGAATAGGGTGGATAGGATCGTTCTACAGTAAATGTCAGAGGGCAATATTTAACAGTCAGAAGACAAGTGGGTACAGTTGTCATAGTATGCAGTAAAGTTATAGTGCTAGTGAGTCCATGAATGTATAAAGCTGCTTCTCAAGGCAAGCCATTTTAAGAGCTAAATAGACCATCTTCCAATAACACTGGTTAATATTTACAGAAAAAAGGAATTTAAATATAGGAATGAGGAAGATAATTCCTCCTTCTTCAATAAAAATTGATTTCCTTACCAAAATTTCAGATCTCATTGTTTTTTCCTTCTATAATCCATTATCTGAAAGAGAAACTATATGTCCTGGGGAACAACCCTATAGTATCCTGGGAAATATATATGGTAATGATCCCTTCAGACATTCCCCGCAAAGAGAACAGAACAGATGCATTCAACGTGGCAAATACGTGGAAGGCCTTTTGGGAGACAGCTCTTCATGGATCTCTAGAGCTTCCACATCTTTGTAAACTGAGAACTGACTTCATTTGCTATGGACTATCTTTCCAAGAGTGTTTATGTAGCAAAGAGCATTGGAAAACACAGATAATATTTCTCAAAAGAAAAGGGCAAAACTTATACTATTTAAAATAATGAAGGAAAAGTTTCCTAGGGTTACAGATCAGAGGGGCTTACTACTCCTTTCAGAAGATGTGTGTGTTAGATTTTCAGCACAATAAGAAAGTAGATATAAAATAAATATAGTCTTTATTCCAAGGATGTGGAGAGAAGTCCATGACTATAGCCAGCGTTGCATTCTCTGACTGGAATGTGTGGTATGGGATATACATATAACCTCTGACTGGGGTGGCGCTTAGGGCAGGCATTGATGATGCACGAGGGACTGATTAGGACTTTTTTGCACCACTGGGAAAGGAAAAGGGGAAGTTGTCA
>PVJX010027070.1:0-25201 GCA_004027295.1 Dolichotis patagonum | reverse complement strand
TCTTGTGATCTGCTTTGCTCTGTTTTGTTGTGTTTAATTTTACCCTATTGATATAATTGCATGTATATTTGAGTGGGTAAGATGGATGACCATATTGCTGTTTTTGTCAGATCGTGGAGCAGAACTGTTAACAGTCTCACTGTTTGAATGTCTACTTTACATGTTTTAACTTTGTAATGTGAACAACTATTTCCAAGAAATCAGTATGTAACTAGTCAAGTAGCAATTTCTTAGGTTTTATTGTTGTTGTACTTTTCCTTTTTTCCTTGGGATACTGTATTGTTGCTACCCTTTATTCTGTTTTATTTTGTTTTGTTTTTTCCTCTTTAAATAAAATTATAAAAAATAAAATAAAACAAAGAAATTATTCCAGATCACAGGAAAAAGTGAAAAACTCATAGAAAAACTGATAACAAATTGTTCAAAGGTATCAAATTCTTACAGAGAAAACTAAACACTGATGAAATTTTAAAAGATAGCAAAAAATGGAAGGACATTGCTATGTTAGCATATTGTAACACATACACTATATAGCACTTTACAATATTAATAAGACCTAAAATATCTATAGATTCAATGCAATCTCTAGAAAAAATATCAATGCCTTACAGAAGTAGAAATACAGATTTCTGGGAAGATGGCACTGTGGTGAGCAGCGCAGAAAGAGCCTCTCTGTGATTTGGTCTCTAGACCAAATATAGCAATGTGAGAAGAGAAGAAGGGAAATGAATCTCCAGGTGACAGGAAGGATTTCTGAATCAAGAATTGAAGCCCACAGGGACAACAAAGAGTGAGACTTCAATAAAGAAGGAGGTGGCAGGTGGTGCTTTGTCCCTGAGCATGAACTCACTGCACAGGAAGGGCAGCTCAAACCTGCAGATGCACAATGACTGCTGGCAATCCCAGAGGCCCCCACAGAGAAACACACCAGCAGAATGGAGCAGTGGACACAGTGCACTGCAGTGACTGTAGAGTTATTCAGGTTCACACATCTCCCAGGAGAGGGCAATTGGCCGTCTTGGAGAGGAGCCAAGTGAGCTCTCAGAACAGCTGCAAGCTGGCAAGCCTCAGAGTGAGACTTCCAAGTTCAAGTTAGCAGGAAATCAGGGAGCTGAGTTCAAGCTGGCAGGAAGCCAAATTCAAGCCAGTAGTAGGCACATGGAGAGTTACAATGCTAAACAAATTGGATTCCAGCCTCAAGGCCAGAATGCAGCCTGAACTTAAGTGGAACTAAAGGTACAGGCTTGCTGGAATTATCCACTATACCACTGTAAAGGCACAGCTAGCTTGGTGAGATTAATCAATGCAGATCTGGATTCTCTCTGCCCATACTGTTTATCAGTGAAAGCAGAGACAAATCTTGAAGTAGGTATTTCTTTTCTTTGTGTCTTTCTTTTCTTGTTTTCATTTTGTTTTATTTTTCTTGCTCGTTCATGCTTTTATATCAGTGTGAACACAGTTGTTTCTAGTTGGTTGTTTTTCTATTCTGTTCTTGTTTTTATTTCCTTTTTCTCCCTATTCTGTCTTCACCAGTTTCACAAAGTTTGCATGATCTTTTGTCCCACAGCATTATTTCTAATCTCTTCCTCTTCTTTTTCTCTCTTTTCCCCCAAATCCTTGTAAATTTTCTCCCTTGAGGGTAAAATCACCGTATGGAGGGCTTATTTACTGTATACAACTTTCTAGTTCATTTTAGATTTTATTCTATAACCACAATCTATTTTCTATGGTTAATGGGAGAAAATTATTAGTTACCAAAGTTTGCCATTTTCTGGGCTGTGTTTGATGCTATTCTTATTGTTAATTGTACCACTTTAGCCAAGGAGACAAAATTGTTCTAATCAGTAGATCTTCCTGGTATACTCAGACAGATTGCCTAAGGATCATAAGCAATACTGAAGGCAAGTGCAAAAGAAGCAGGGACTGAGCAAGCAGGCAGCAATTTCACATCCCCAGTAAATTGAAGACGTAAGATCTTGCAACAGAGACAAAAGCCAGCTACATCTGGAAGACACCTCTGAGAAGTAGTTATTTCCTAAGATTTCTAAATACTACTCACCATAAAAAATTTACAAGCATCAACCCAGGAATGAAAGTTAAAAAAATAGAGAAAAAGAAAAAGGTAAGATGAATTAATACAGTGACAACAGCCATCCTTCCAAAATTATGATACAGATTTAATGCAATCCTGATAAAAATACCAACTGTATAACTCTGAGAATTAGAGAAAACAATCATAAAATTCATTGGGAACCAGAAGACACCTAGAATAGTGAAACAATTCTGGTCAGCAAACAAGGCAGGAGCATCACAATCACTGACTTGAAATTATGCCACAGAGCTACTATAGTAAAGACAACAAGGTGCTAGCAAAAAATTAAACCTGAGAATCAGTGGAGCAGATTAAAAGGTACAGAAACAATTTGAGATCTACTAGATACCTTATCTTTGACAAAGGTTCTAGGAGGAACCTCCTTCACAAGAGGAAAGATAATTTTTCCATTTAATAAATGGAAAATATTAAATGGAAAAATTATCTTTCACATATGGATTAAAACTAGACCCATATCTTTCATCAAACAGTAAACTAAAATTGAAATGGATCAAAAATCTAAATATATAAAAACAAATCTACTAACTATGCTGGAAGGTAGAATAAGTAGAACTCTTGAAGACTTTGGTGTAAGCAAAGACTTCATGAAGAAAACCATGATTGTATAGAAACTATCACAAAGAATCAGCAACTGGGATCTCATCTCATTAGAAAAGCTTTTGCATAACAAGACAAACCACCAACAGAGTGAAGAGACAACACACAGAATATGAAACAACTTTTGCCAGCTGCTCCTCAAAGGACTAATATCTAGAATACATAAACAACTTTAAAAAATCAGACCCAAAAATTGAAAGACCCAATCTAAAAATGGTTATCTGAAATAGATACTTCTCAGACTAAGTAGAAATAGCAAATAAATACATGAAAAAAATGTTCAGCATCATTCAAGATATCCAAACTAAAACAACGTTGACACTCTAGCTCAATCCAGAAAAAAATGGATATTATCAAGAAATCAACCAACGACAAATGCTGGTGAGGTTGTGAGGAAAACGGAACCCTTCCCACTATTGGTGAGAATGTATATTTGTGCAACCACTGTGGAAATCAGTGTTGAGAGTCTCAAAAACCTAAAACTGGAGGTTACATTCAGCCCAGCTATTCCTCTTCTTACTATCTTCCTGAAAGAATTAAAAGCATAATATCATAGCAATATGTGCACACCCATGTTTATATCAGCACAGTTTGTAATAGCTAAATCTTGGAAACATGCCAAATACCCCTCATGCCTGCTGGCGCTGGCCCAGGAAGAGTTTAAGACCATCATTCACAGTGGTTAAGTGCCCACTCAGTTCCCTAAAACACTGGACTAGGCTTCAGAGGTTTTGCGGGCCTGACTGGACATGCCCAGCAACCTTCTTTCAATCCAGGGAGCCAAGGCCATGCAAGGAAGTCAAGGCTATGAGAGGGAGCCAAGGCCCTGGGAGGGAGTCAAGGCCACGTGGGGTGAGTACCAGCCCATTGGCACTGGGCCAGGGGAAGTTTAAGACCATTGCTCCCAGCAGTTAAGTGCATGCCAAGCTCCCTAAAACACTGGACTAGGCTCAGGAAGTTTCATGGGCCTCAGTGGATGATGCCCAGTGACCTTCTTTCAATCTGAGGAGCCAAGGCAGCATAAGGTGAGTTCGAGCACACCTGCACTATGTTAGGGATAGCTTTGGACCATCACTTCCAGTGGTTAAGTGCCCACCCAGTTTCCTAAAACACTGGACTTGGTTCAGCAGGTCCTGTGGGACTGACTAGGCCACACTCAGTAAACTTCATTCAGTCCCAGGACCTGAGGGTGCAGGAGGTGATTTTCAACAAGCCCAGGGGAAGCTTTGGAACATCACTTGAAACACAGAAATACAGGAAAATTACAAGATGAAAAACCAAAATGCAATCTAAAAAATCCAGCCCATCCCAAGAAAGCCCGGGAGCCATGTACATAGAAGAAAATAGAAGCCATATACCTGAAATGCCTGAAATGACATCAACTGAAATAAAGAAGCAACTTGGGGAAGCTATAAAAACTTGAAATCAGAAATAATCTCCAGGTAAAAGAAGAAATTATAAAAGTAGTGAAAGAAATAGTGAACACATCTAGTGAAGACACAGTTAAAATATTAGAGGAACAAAGCAAAAAGATAGAATCCCTGAATGAACAGTATAAGAAACAAACAGAATGCATGAAGCAGATTCAAAGAGATGTACAGGAAATCAAAAATTCCATCAAAGGTTGCCAAAATGGCCTCAATAAAAATGAAGATAGAATTTCAGACCTCAAAGATAAGATTGCAGCTAGTGAACAGGAAAGGAAAACTCTTTTAAAAATAACAAGGAATCAGGAAATAACAATTAAACAGCTGCAAGATGATGCAAAGAAAAACATGATAAGATTAATAGGTATAAATGACACAGAAGGAGATGACGCAAATGATATCCAGAGGCTATTTACAGAAGTAATACCTGAAAATTCCACAAACATGAGAAGAGAAACTGACATACAGATCAGTGAAGCATATAGAACTCCAAATAACTATAACCAAAATAAAACTACACCCAGACATATAATAATAAACATCCCAGAAATCCAACATAGGAACAGAATATTAAAAGCTGTTAGAGAGAAAAGACAGATCACCTATAAAGGAAAAACCTATCAAAATCACAGCAGAATTCTCAACACAAACAATGAAGCCAAGTAAAGCATGGAGTGAAGTATTTCATATCCTAAAGGAAAACCACTTCCAACCCAGACTGACATACCCTGAAAAACTGTCCTTCAAAATATATGGAGAAATAAGACACGTCCATGACGGACACAGATGAAGAACTTCATGACCACCAAACCAACCCTACAAAGAATACTGAAAGACATTCTAGATACACATAGGAAAAAACACTGCAAGGTAAACAATTAAACAGAGTAAAAAGGTAAGGATACAACAGCAGAAAGATAACATGTCAACAATAAACCAATATATAACATTTATAACCATTCATGTAAATGGCCTCCATTCACCAATTAAAAGAAACAGACTGGCAGAATGGATCAAGAAACAACATCCAACCATATGCTGTCTACAAGAAACCCATCTAACCCAAAAGGACACTCATAGACTCAAAGTCAAAGGATGAAAAACAATACTTCATGGAACAGGAACCAAAAAAAAAAAAGCAGAGGTAGCTATTTTGTTTGCAGACAATGTGAACTTCAAACCAAGAATGACCCAAAGACATAAAGAAGGTCACTACATACTAGTTAGGGGAAAACTTCAACAGGAAGAGATAAAAATCTTATATATATGCACCAAATTCCAGAGCACCCAGCTATATAAAGCAAATACTAACAGAAATAAAAAATCAAATAAACAATAACACAATTATAACAGGAGAGCTTAACACACCATTAACACAAAGGGACAGATCAACTAGACAGAAAATCAGCAAAGAAATAACAGAACTGAATCATACCTGTGAACAAATGGACTCAATAGACATATACAGAGTGTTCTATTGAACAACATCAGAATATACATTCTTCTCAGCAGTACATGGGACATTCTCTAAAATAGACCATATACTAGCTCACAGAACATATTTAAGTAAATGCAAATGAATTGAAATTATCCCATGCATGTTATCGGATCATAGCACCATGAAAATTTGATAAAAGAAACTGCAAAAGTTCCACAAACACATGGAAATTGAATAATACACTCTTGAGCAATCAGTGGGTCACAGAGGAAATTAAAGAAGAAATTAAACAATATCTACAAGCAGATGAAAATACAAACACAACTTACTGGAATTTGTGGGATGCAATGAAAGCAGTCCTGAGAGGAAAATTTATTGTACTGAGTTCCCACATCAGGAAGACAAAACAAACACAAATAAACAGCCTGATACTACACCTCAAACATCTAGAAAAAGAAGAGCAAGCCAAGCCCAAACCAAAAGAAGTAGGAAATTATAAAGATCAGAAAAAAAAATCAAAGCAATAGAGACTAAGAAAACAATGTAAAGAATCATTGAATCAAAGAGTTGGTTCTTTGAAAGAATGAATAAAATTGATAAGCCCCTAGGCAACATTATTTTTAAAAAAGGAAAGAAAAAACTCCAATTCATGCAATAAGGAATGAAAAAGGTGAAATCACTACAGACTTTGTGGAAATACAGAAGATCATCAACACCAATTTTGAAAACCTCTACTCTCATAGGTTCGATAACACAGAAGAAATGGACAGATTCCTAGAAACATATGAAGTACCAAATCTAGGTCAGAAGATGTAAAACTGCTGATAACCCAATTTCTATTAATGAAATTGATGTAATAAGTCCTTACCAACAAAGAAGAGCCCAGGCCCAGACAGATTCACTGCGCAATTCTAAAAGAAATACAAAGACTTAATTCTGACACTTCAAAAACTCTTCAATGAAATTGAAAGGGAAGCACTTCTCCCTACCTCAATCCTGGAAGCAAATATTACTCTAGTACCAAAACCTGAGAAAGACCCAACTAAAAAAGAGAACTATAGGCCAATCTCCCTAACGAACATAGATGCAAAAATTCTCAGTAAAATATTGGCAAACAGGATACAGCAAATCATCAAGAAGATTATACACCACGGCCAAGAGGGATTCATCACAGGAATGCAGTGGTGGTTCAACATCCATAAATCAATAAATGTAATCCACCATATTAATAGAGCCAAAAATAAGAATCATATGATCATCTCTATAGATGCAGAAAAAGCTTTGGATAAGGTCCAACACTCATTCATGATAAGAACCCTACAGAGAATTGGAATAGATGGTCTTTACCTCAATATGATAAAGACCATCTATGACAAACCAACAGCCACCATCATACTAAGTGGCCCAAAACTGAAAGCCTTTACCTTAAAATAAGGCACAAGACAAGGAAGTCCCTTATCCCTACTCCTATTCAACATAGTACTGGAAATACTAGCCAGAGCAATTAGACAAGAGAGAAATAAAAGGAGTAAAGATAGCAAAAGAGGAAGTTAAATTATCATTATTTGCAGATGACATGATACTCTACATAGAAGACCCCAAAACTCCTTTGAAATGCTCCTAGATATAATAAATAATTTCAGCAATGTAGCTGGATACAAAGTCAATACTCAAAAATCAATAGCATTCCTTACACTAACAACAAAATCACTGACAAAGAAATAAGAGAAGCCACAGCCTTCACAATAGTATCCAAAAAATGAAATGCTTAGGAATTAATCTAATGAAAGAAGTAAAAGAGTTATACAAGGGAAATTATAATACCTTGAAAAAAGAAATACAAGAGGACCTCAGAAAATGGAAAGACACCCTTGTTCATGGATAGGAAGAATAAATATTGTGAAATGGCCATTCTCCCAAAATTGTTATACAGATTCAATGCGATCCCAATCAAAATACCATAACATACCTTACAGATCCAGAGAAATCACTCCTAAAATTCATCTCGGACCAGAAGAGACCTAGAATAGCAAAGGCATTCCTAAGCAGAAAAGGCAATGCAGGAGGCATCACAATCCCTGACTTGAAGTTATACTACAAAGTTACTGTAATAAAATCAACATGGCACTGGAATAAAAACAAACCTGCAGAACAATGGAATAGATTGGAAGACACAACCACAGCTACAAACACACTCAGCCATCTTATCTTTGATAAAGGGGCCAAACATGTTCACTGGGAGAATGATAATCTCTTTAATAAATGGCACTGGAAAAATTGGCTCTCCATATTTCAAAAACTAAAACTAGAGCCGTACCTATCACCATGTATTACACTAAAGTCTAAATGGATCAAAAATCTAAATATTAAAACAGAAACACTAAATCTGTTGGAAGACAAAGTAGGTAAAAATCTTGAAGACATAGGGGGAGGTAGAGAATTCATGAACAAGAATCAAACTACATGCAAAATACTTTCCAGAATCAACAACTGGGATCACATCTTATTAAAGGGTTTCTGCATGTCTAAAGAAATCTCCAGTATAGTGAAAAGAAAACCCACAAACTGGGAAAAAATCTTAGTGAACTGTCCCTCAGACAAAGGACTTCTGTCTTGAACTTATAAAGAATTTTAAAAAATCAGAGCCCTGAAATTCAAAAACCCAATCCAAATATGGTTGTCCAAGATGAATACACAGTTCTCCAATGAAGAAATACAAATGGCAAATATATACATGAAAAAGTGTTCAGCATCATTAGTCATTAGGAAAATGCAAATTAAAAGCACACTGAGATTTCATCTCACTCCAGAAAGAATGGCCAAGATAGAAAACACTACCAACAACAAGTGATGGAGAGGCTGTGGGGAAAAAGGAACTCTTCTGCACTGTTGGTGGGAGTGTAGACTGGTGCAGCCACTGTGGAGGTCAGTCTGGAGATTCCTCAAAAAGCTGGGATTGGAAGTCCCACTTGACCCAGCTGTTCCACTTCTAGGCATATTTCCAGAAGAACTGAAAACATCATACCACAGTGATATATGTGCACCCATGTTTATAGCAGCACAATTTGTAATAGCCAGATCTTGGAAACAACTTAAGTGCCCATCAACTGAGGAATGGATAAAAAAGTTGTGATATTTTTATACAATGGAGTACTACTCAGCTATAAAGAATGATCACATTGAGATATTTATAAATAAATTGATGCAACTTGAGACCATACTCATAAGTGAAATAAATCAAACTCACATGTATAAATACTGTATAGTCTCCCTAGTGTAAGAAATGGTAATAGTACATAAGATTTTATGGTAATCGTGATTCCCCATTACATTGCTTTGAAGTCTTATAATGTTTTCATTCATCAGTTGGAATGGTTTTATTCTGTTTTGTTTAATTTTATTATGTGTGATGGTATGAACAGCTATTTTGAAGAAAACAAGACATTATGACAGCCATTACTGATTTAATATCATTTTGCTTTGAAGTCCTACCATGCTTTTGTTCTTCTATTTCCATTGGTTCTATCATGTTGTCTTACTGGATTTTAATATGTGTGATAATATAAACAAGTTTTTGTGGAAAATGAGATATTATAGTAGCCATTGTTCATTTTCTGATATTTGGTTCAGAATGCCCTGTAATACTTTCATTCTCTTCAATGGTTTTATACTATTTTGTTATGTTTGATATTATTGTGTGTGAAGCTATGCTCAACTATTTCAAAGAAAGAGACATTATGGTAGCTACTGTTAATATCTGGTTGTCTTGTTGTGAAGTGCTGTGTTGCTTACATTGTTTTGTTCTGATCAGCTTTGTTCTGTCATCTTTTCTTTTATTCTCTTTAAAATATTTTTTAAATGCCTATCACCTGATGAATGGATAAAAAGATAGGTCTTTTTTTAATATAGTGATGTACTATACTTCCATAAGGAAGAATGCACTTGAGACATTTATAGGTAAATGGATGCACTTTTTTAGAGCAGAATATATTTGTTGAGAGAAACAAGGGTTCTGTCTGAGAGACAGGCAGAAGGTCCTGAGTAATAGATGCACTTTGAGACCATACTCCTAAGTGAAATAAATCAGACATGTGTGTAAATATTGTTTTGTTTTTCTGCTATGAGAATCTACAAGTGTAAATAAGGACCAAAATGTATAATAGATATTGGAAAATGGAAAGGAAATGTTCATATGAGAAAGTGAAAAAGGGAGGAAAATAAAACAAGGCACAATAGAAAGAGTAGAAGAAAAATTGAAACAAATTTTGTAAATAAAGAGGAAAAAATGGACCAAAGGAAGAGTAGGAGAATGGAGGGGGAAAGAAGTAACATGCATCATGTACAAATGCAAATTTTTATGAAGAATGTTATCACTCTGTATATCTAAAATGTACCAATAAAATAAAAATAAGAATAAGAATAGACACCAGGCCAAAAAAGGAAAAAAGAATAGTAATGTACTGCTAAAATTCAAAATATTCCTAATAGTCAAAGAAATTCCAAGCAAAAGGAACAAATATGGAAACATCAGAATATTTGATGTCTACAAAACATACTACAAAGCTACAGTAAGCAAAGCGGTATAGTGTTAACATAAAATCAGACACAGAGAATATAATAAAGATTCCAGAAATAAATACACATAATCATAGCCAGGTGATTTTGACAAAAGTAACAAGAATATAGGATAGTTTCAATTAATGCTGCTTAAGAAAACTGGTTATCCATACACAATTAATCTAGACATCGCTCATCCTACTCAAAAGTTAACTCAAAATCAAAAATGTAAATATGACTATAAACAATGAAACTTCTAGAAGAAAACATAAGGGAATGTTTTGGGACATTAGTCTTAGCAAAGCTTTTTTTTCCATTTGTGACAGTACAGGCAACAAAAGCAAAAACTGAAAATCTATTCGCATTTTAGGGGAAAAATTTACCACACCAACAATTAACAGAAGATACCCTACAAATGGGAGTAAATATTTTAAATCAATTTGAGCAAATAAATATAGAAAAATGTTCAGCATTTGTACTCATTTAAGAGATGCACATTAAACAACACTGAGATTCCATCTTACCCCAGAAAGAATGGCTGTCATCCAGAAATCAACCAATAAATGCTGGAGGGGCTTTGGGTAAAAGGAAGCATTGTCCACTGTTGGTGGGAGTACAGACTGATAAAACCATTGTAGAAATCAGTGTGGAGAGTCCTCAAGAAGTTAGAATTAGAGGTCACATCCAACCTAACTATTCCCCTTGGGTATCTTGCCAGAAAAATTAAAAACACCCCACCACAATGACATATATTCACCCACGTTCATAGCAGCATAATTTGTAATAGCCAGATCTTGGAAACAACCTAGACACCCATCAACTGTTTTTTAAAATGTGGTCTTTTAATACAACAGAGTATTTCTCAGCCATAAAAATGTTAAACTGAAGACTTTTATAAGTAATGAATGCAACTTTAAATCATTCTCATAAATGAAATAAATCAGACACACATATATAAACATTGTATTGTCTCCCTAGCATGAGAAGATGAAAGGATAAAATAAGATCCAAAACTTACAATGGATATTTTAAAATGGGAAAAAACTTCAAAAAGAAAGAGAAACTGGCATGGAGAAATGGAGAAAACAAGGAAGGGAAAAGCAAAAAATTTTTACATATATATGTGTATATATATATGTATATATATGTATATATTTATACATGTATATGATAGTTAAGATAGTTATACTACTAATTTTTCATAGCTCACTGAAAGATTTGTTCTAATGTTGTTTGGGCAATTAAATGCAGATATCTTATACTCTGTGTAACTAATTTAAAGATAATAATATACAATGTATTAACCATTGTCACCCTCTTATTATCTTTTGAAATTTTTTATATTTTTCTCTTTAAAATAAAAAAGGAAAAAAATAAAAACTGGATTCAACAAGGGATTCATATCACAAACACATGAGCTCATCACAATGGAAAACACATACACTCACACTCGATTTTTTAAAATGAGCAAATGATCTGAATTGACATTTCTTAAAAGAAAATATGCAAAAGGACAAGCATGTACAAAAATGCTCGACATCATTAACCATGAAGGAAATGCAAATCAATACTGCAGTGAGATATCATTTACTCTAGTTAGGATGGTATTATCAGAATGACAAAAAATGGCCAATGCTGACAAGGACACAGAGAAAGGGGAAATCTCATACATTGTTGATGGGAATGTCATTTGGTGTGTCCACTGTAGAAAATGGCATGTAGGTTCCTCAAAAATTGAAAATACAATTATTATTTGATCTGGCAATTCCACTACTGGGTATACATCTCAAGAAAAGTTAATCAGCCCATTGAAGAGATAATTGTACTTCCCTGTTTATTGTAGTACTATAATTTGGAATCAATATAAATGGCCATCAATGGATAAATAAAGAAAATATGTACACACTGAGACGGTTATTTGGATGACAAGGCCCCGTCATCTCCTTAGAAGTAGGTTGAATAAATCTTTCTTCCTTTTTACCAAAATAAATGGCCTCCTTGATTTGATCAGCAGTGAGCACATGAACCTGAGTGTATGGACATGAGTGGACAGTAACAGGATGATACTGAGCATGTTGAAAAGGATTAAGAATACAGTCTTTGGATGATCATAAGACAAGTGGATGGAGACTAGTGTGATCTATCCTTTCAAAGGCTTTATTGTATTTTGTCTTAGTTCACCAGTATTTTTACTAGCTTACCAACCATCTTACATTCAGTGTACAAAAAAACAAAAATATTTGGTAGCTTAATAACCATTTTTACCCTCCAATCTATCTTAAATTGGCTTTCTTTAGAAAAATAAAGTTAACCCATGCCACCAGGAATTCAATTAGACCATTTCACAGTAATGGCTTCTTATTTAATAGTGCAGCCATGCATAAAATAGAGTCCATTCAGAATTTACTGACCACTTTTGTTTCCCTTAAAGTCAAACTGAAGAATGTTACAGAAGAAACAATGATCTATCTCCCTGGCTTGTGTAAATAATTTAAACCTGCACAACTTTGGCTGTAACCAAAGGACTCTTCAACCTCATTCAGTCAAATTCTATTTTTATAGTTCTATTAAATATATAGATATAAGATTCTATTAAATATATCTATAGGCATCTATATAGATATAGGTATGCACACAAATATACATGTTCCTATCTAAATATTTATATGAGATGTGATCAAAATACACAATGTTTAAATATTTTAAAACTTTAGTATATTAAAATACACATTATTGTTAATTCCTCTCAGAATACTACCCCTTGTTTCAAACAGACTTATCCCACCATTCTTGCCACTTTCTGAAGCGGTTCTGGAAGTCTTCTTTCATGCGTGTGTTTCTGAGGTGAATGTTGCTGCTGAGCACCATCCAACAGAAAAAACTGTTCATAAACACATTGTGTTGTATCCCCTTCCACCGTATTCACTAGATGGGACACTGTATGATTTTTGGCTCTCCCCTAAACTCAAAGTGGCCATGGAAGGTAAAGTTCTAAATCAATTCAACTAAAGACACTCTGGAAAGAGGACTTCCAGAACCATTTCAGAAAGTGGCAAGAATAATAGGACAAGTGTATTTGAATCATGGGGGAATATTTTGAGGGTGATCAATGATGATATATCTTTTATTTAATATGTTTTTAATTTAAACATCATGTTTTTCAATCAAATAATTCATATATATACGTAATTAACTGAATTTGGTCATTAGAAATATCAACTACATAGACTGCATCAGTGTTTGGAAATGTACTTGCAAATTTTGGTGAACATAAAAGGAAATAGATTAAATAGCACTATCAAAAGACAAAATTAGGACCTCCAGGAAGATAGCAGCAAGGTAAAATCACTAAATCAACCTCTCTGAGATTTAGAATCCAGACACTGGAATACAACAACTTGGGGAAGAAAAACAAGAAGGAGATGGATCTTTGGTACTCTTAAAGAATCTGAATGGAGAATAAAAGCCCAGAGGGAAAGTGAAGAGACAACCTCAATGCAAAAAAAGGAGGTGGCAAACTGTACTTCACCCTGACATGATGTTAATAGCGTAAGAGAGGATGCTCAGATCTACAAAGACACAGTGAAGGCAGGTAGCTCCTGACATTTCTATGAGGCAACCAGTGGAACAGAGAAGCGGATGCCATGAGCTAATACAGCTGAGAGTGACTGCAGTCCAAACATCCTATGGAGAGAGAGCATGGCCTGATGCCATCTCAGGGAAAGGTTGACTGAACCTGGACTCAGAGCAGCCATCAGCTGACTTCCTCTCAGGGTTCTCAGGGACTGGGTGAAGGAAAATCATGAGAGATATCCAGGATTAGAGGGCTGAGACCAGACATGCAAGAGACACTCAAAGTGTTGAAGGATGAACAACTCAGGCAGGATTAGCCTGAACTTCTGTGCAGTTGAAAGCTCCAAAACTGGAACCCTACCTGTCTTACTTTTCTTTCTCATTACTGAGATAAACTACTCAACACTTAAAGTTAAAGAGAGAAAGGTTTGTTTAGCTCATAATTCACAGGAGTTCTGGTCCATAATCAGCTGGCTCCAAGGCAGGGTGGCATGACAGGCAGGCATTACAAAAGAGAAACAGTTCGTGGTGAGCAGAAGGTAGCAAAGCAACAAATGTCAACCACAGTTCTATCTATCCCTTATATTTTATCCAGACAACTTAGGGCAGGTAAACTCACAGTCTTAATCCTACTGTACTTGATCATACCTTGCACCATGAATCAATCCCATTGTCACACAATCTAGATCCAGCCACCTCTGAAAAAGCCCCACCTATGACCACATGACACTTGGTGGGGATATGTAGACACAAGCAGTAACATTCTGCCTGTAGCCCCCTAAAGACTCATACGTATCTATTTATGCAAAAGGCAATGAGTTCATCTTAAGAGTATCAAAATAATAACAGTTTCAGCATTATTGAAAATTCCAAGTCCAAAGCCTCTTCAGAGACTTAAGGCAAACTCTAAATTAGGCTGCAAGCCCTTGTACAAATGAGAAGAAAATTAAATACAGTGACACAAGAGAAACACTACAATTCCAAAAGGTACAAAGATAGGGAATAGAAATGAATGAAATGTAAGTCCAGTAGGGCAAATATTCAAGTCCTATGGTTCCATGCCCAGCACCCAAGGTAATTTTGGGCAAGATAACCAAAGGACTTGGGTGGTTCTGCCTCAGTGGCACTTCCAGTGGTTGTAGTTCCCATGGCTGCTTTCCTGGCCTAGATCTACTCTCTCTTTGCAGTTTTCCTCAGACAATCCACATTCCAGCCTCTCCAAACTTCTGTAGTCTCCACTGCAACTTCCATTTCACACTTATAAATTCACATACTGTCCTCTCAGGGGCTCACTGCCTGGCCTGTTATGCCTTCTGAAATCTAGGTAGAAACTTTCCTCACCCACAACTCTTGCATTCTGCATGCAACTTAAACCAACATCACATGGATAACACCAGGGTCTGTCACCAGCTGAAGCAGGAGCCAGGCTTCCTTCTCTCTTGGCTATAGTTGCTCAGCACCTATGAAACAAATTCCAAGGAATAACTTCCCTAGGGCACCACCATTCTGGAACACGGTGCTCTTGCAATTACCTTCTCAAGCAAAATCTTTCATTTTTGCAACTCTGATGCTGCAAAGGCTGGAGTCCTGCTGTTCCTTGTGATGTTTTCAGTCCATTTTTTTCTGTTGTCTTCTTTTGAAATACTTGGTTTTTTTTCTTTTCAGCAACTAATTTTTCCTCTCTTCAACATTTGTATAGGGGAAACCTGCTCAGGTCCCTTTCTGTCTTTCTTCAGGTAGCAGCTTTTTTCTCTCAATAAATATATGCTTCTCTTTAAAAAAAAAAGAAAGAAAGAAAGAAAGAAAGAAAACACCCAAAATCACACAATAAGGACAGAAAAGCGGGAAATTACTACAGATCCCATGAAAATTCAGAAGATCATGAATATCTACTTTGAAAATCTCTACTCACATAGAGTGGAAAACACAGAAGAAACAGACAGATTTCTAGAAACATATAAACCACCAAAGCTCAACCAAGAAGATATATCAATTTTGAATAACTGAATATCAGCTATTGAAATTGAAAACAAAATTAAATCTTTACCAACAAAGAAATGCCAACAAAGAAAAGCCTAATGGATTCATAGCTGAATTCTGTAAGAAATTTAGAGAAGATTTGATGCCAATATGCCTTAAACTCTTCAATGAAATTGAAAAGAAAGCAATCCTCCTTACATGGAGGCAAGTATTACTCTCATACCAAAACCAGAGAAAGACCCAACCAAAAAGGAAAATTATAGGCCAATCTCACTAATGAACATAGACACAAAGATTCTCAATAAAATACTGGCAAATAGAATGCAGCAAATAATCAAGAAGATTACACATCATGACCAAGTGGGGTTCATTCCAGGAATGCAGGGATGATTTAACACAAGCAAATCAATAAATGTGACACAGCACATCAACAGAGCCAAAAACAAATACCACATGGTCATCTCAATAGATGCAGAAAAAGCTTTCTATAAGATCCAACACATGTTCATGATAAAAACCCTTCAGAAACTTGGAATGCACAGTGTCTGCCTCAACCTTATAAAGGCCATCTATGACAAACCAACAGCCAATATTATACTAAATGGACAAAAACTGAAAGCTTTCACTTTAAAATCAGGAAACACAAGGAAACAGTTCACTATCACCACTCCTGTTCAATACAGATTTGGAAACACTAGCCAGGACAATCATACAAGAGAGAGAAATAAAATGAATAAAGATGAGAAAGGAAGAAGTTAAATTATCATTATTTGCAGAAGACATGATACTCCATCTAGAAGACCCAAAAATCTCCATCAAAAGACTACTAGAAGTAATAAACAAATTCAGCAGGATAGCTGGCTACAAAGTCAATGCTCAAAAATCAATAGCATTGCTATACACAAGAAACTCACCAAGAGAGAAATAATGGAAATATCACCCTTCACAATAACATCTAAAAAAATGAAATACTTAGGAATCAACCTAAGAATGTAAAAGACCTGTATGCTGAAAATTATACTACACTAAAAAAGGAGATTGAAGAGGATATTAGAAAATAGAAGGATATTCCTTGCTCTTGGCTAGGAAGAACCAACACTGTGAAAATGGCCATACTCCCAAAACAGTTATACAGATTTAACGCAATCCCAATCAAAATACCATTGACACACCTCACAGATCGAGAGAAAACACTCCTAAAATTCATTTGGAAACAGAAGAAACCTTGAACAGCAAAGGCAATTCTGGGCAATAAAGACAAGGCAGGAGGCATCTCAGTTCCTGACTTGAAACTGTACTACAAAGTCACAATGATAAAACCAGCATGGTACTGGCAAAGAAATAGACATAGGATCAATGGAACAGATTAGAAGATGCAAGTAAAAGTACAAAGCACTCAGTCACCTGATATTTGACAAATGGGCTAAATATGTTCACTGGAAGAAGGATAGCCTCTTTAATAAATGGTGTTGGAAAAATTGGCTCTCCACATGCAGAAGACTGAAACTAGATCCATGCCTATCACCATGCACAAAACTAAAGTCTAAATGGATCAAAGATCTAAACATTAAAACAGAAACACTAAATCTACTGGAAGATAAGGTAGGTAGAAGGCTTGGAGACATAAGGCTAGGCAAAGAATTCATGAACAAAAAACAAATTTCACCGGAAACTCTTCAGAGAATCAACAACTGGGATCACATATTATTGAAAAGTTTCTGCACTTCAGAAGAAATCACCAATAGAGTGAAAAGAAAACCCACAGAATGGGAAAAATTTTAGCTAGCAACCCCTCAGACAAAGGACTTATATCAAGAACATATAAAGAATTGAAAAACATCAAGCCCCCCAAATTCAAAGACCCTCTCCAAAACTGGGCATCTGAGATGAACACACAGTTCTCAGATGAAGATATACAAATGGTAACAAATACATAAAGAAATGTTCATCACTGGTCATACGAGAAATGCAAATTAAAACAACATTGAGATTTCATCTCACACTGGAAAGAATAGCTGCCATCAAGAAATCAACTGATAACAAATGTTGGCGAGGCTGTGGGAAAAGAAATACTGCTCCACTGTACATGGGAATTTAGACTGGTGCAACCACTATGGAAATCAGTATGGAGAATTCTCAGAACACTAGGATTGTAAGTTCTATTCAACCTAGCTATTGCCCTCCTGGGTATTTTCCCAGAAAAACTGAAAAGGTCATATCACAATGATATATGTGCACCCATGTTCATAGCAGGCACAATCAGTAATAGCTAAATCTTGGAAACAACCAAGATGCCATCAACTGCAGTGGATGAAAAAGATGTGGTATTTTTATACAATGGAATATTACTCAGCTATGAAAAAGGATGATCTTGAGGCTTTCATATGTAAATGGAGACAACTTGAGACTATCCTCATTAGTGAAATGAATAAGAATCATATTTATAAATATCACATTGTGTCTCTAGTGTAAAAAGTAATAAGAAATGTAGGAGCAATAAAACCCAAAATGTGCAATTGCTACTATAAAAAAGAGAGGAAAAGAAAGTGTTCTAAAGGATATAACTGCATGCATGTTTAAATGTGTAAGATGGATGACCATATTATTGTTTTTGTTAGATCGTGGAGCAGAACTGTTAACAGTCTCACTGTTTGAATGTCTACTTTGTATGTTTTAATTTTGTAACTTGAACAACTATTTCCAAGATGACAGAATGTAATTTATCAAGTATTGATTTCTTAGTGGTTTTTTGTTATTTTCTTTTTTCCCTTGGAATTCTGTATTTTTGCTACCCTTTTTTCTGTTTTGTTTTATCTTGGTTTTTTGTCTCTTATATAAAATTTTTAAAAATTAAAAAAAACAATAAAAAAACCATTTGTATAGGGAAAAGAAGAAAAGAAGGAAAAGAAAAAAAGATATAAATTTGTATATATACACTTAAGATTACTAAGATGATTGTACTACTAATTCAATTTGTTCTTAGAACAAAACAGTTAACATCCATAGGATTAGATCAAGTTTGTATGACTATATATGGTAATTCAAGTAAGACTTTTGAAGATGACTATGCAAAGCAACAAAATTTGTTGTGTTCCTTCCACCTTGTTTTGAAATCTTACATTGCTATTGTTTGGGCTTTTTGTTACAGCTATTTATTTGACTCTTATTTCTTGTTTTTCTTATACTTTGTATTGTTTTGCTTTGTTTTGTTTTTCCCTCTTATACAGGAAGGATAGATGTACATGTATAGGCTTATATAGGCCTAGAACTTCACAGAAAGAGTTTGAAAGAATTGATTTTATTATGTGTGATGGTATGAACAGCTACACTGAAGAAAACAAGACATCATGATAGCCATTGCTGATTTCATATCATTTTGTTTTGAAGTCTAATAATGCTTTCATTCTTGGTTCTGATTGGTTTTAGTCTGTTTTCAATTATTTGATATCAATATGTGTGAAGGTAGGACAGCTATTTTGAAGAAAGTAAGACTTTTGGTAGCCATTATTGATTTTTCTATTGTCTGGTTTATAAGCCCCATGTTATTTGCATTGTTTTGCTCTGATCTGTCTTTTTCTGTTTTGTTTTGCTTTCATTTTATTTTATTCTCTTTAAAATAAAAAAAAATTGTAGACTGCAACTTTCCTGGAGCTTTCTTTCTGTCCAAATTCAAAACATTTTAAATCATTCTGCTGGGCTTTTTGCTCATCTCAACATAAATCTGACCAAAATGCCCCAAATAGGAGCCATGCCACTGCTTCAACACTAGGATGTATTAAAATTTCTTCTGCAAGAGTAATTAATCTTCCACCATTAATCTCAGTCTCAGAAAAAGCCTCTGAACCCCTTTTCTAGGAACCTTACTGGAATGTGAGGGATTGTTAGAACACACTGGTACCTGAGAAGCATTTATCAGTAATCAGGGAGTTACTGCAGGTTGGGGACTAGAGAAGTGAGAAGAATTTGTGAATTATATGGAGATTTCTAAATAGGATGTTGTGAGCAGAGGCTTCCATTCAGTCCCAGGAGCCGAACATGCGCAAGTTGATTCCCAGAACATGAATGAAGCTTTGGAAAGTCACTCCCAGCTGGTAAGATAACACCCAGCATCACAAATCACAAGGCATAGTGATGCACAGGCAGTCCCATGCCCAGTGGACTACAAGTGGCTATCAGTTGCCTACAGTCTTCCCGAGGAGCCATCTTCCCGAGGAGCCAGAAGTGGGCCAGGTGATTTCCAGTGCATGGGGGAAGTTTTGCAACATGACTTGAAACCAAAAATATAGGCAAATGACAAAACAAAAGAACAAAATGCAATCTCAAACTTCCAGCCCAACCCAAGCAAGCCTAGGAGACATGGACATAGAAGAAAAGGTAAGCCATACACCTGAAATTCCTGAAATGATAACAACTGAAATAAAGAAGCAACTCCAGGAAGCTACAAAGAACTCAGATCAGAAAAAATCTCCCAAGTAAAAGAAGAAATGATAAATGTAATGAAAGAAATTCTCATATCTAAAGAAGACATAGTTAAAAAGCTAGAGGAACAATGCAAAAAGATGGACACCCTGAATGGAAAATATAAGAAACAAACAGATTGCATGAAGCAGATTCAAAGAGATATACAGGAAATCAAAAATTTTATTGAAAGTTGCCAAAATAGCCTCAATGAAAGTGAAGATAGAATTTCAGACCTCAAAGACAAGATTGCAGCCAGTGAACAGGAACAGAAAAATCTTTTTAAAATAACAAGGAATAAGGAAATAACAAATCCACAGCTTCAAGATGATGCAAAGAAAAACAACATAATAATGATAGGTATAAACAAAAAAGTAGGTGACAACACAAATTATATCAAGAGGCTATTTACAGAAGTAATACCTGAAAATCTCCCAAACATGAGAAGGGAAAGTAACATACTGATCAGTGAAGCATACAGAACTCCAAATAGCCATAACCAAAATAAAACTACACCCAGACATATAATAATAAACATCCCAGAAATCCAATATAAGAACAGAATATTAAAAGCTGCCTGAGACAAGAGACACATCACCTATAAAAAAAAAGCCTAACAGAATCACAGCAGACTTCTCAACACAAACAATGAAGTCAAGAAAAGCATGGAGTGAAGTATTTCATATCCTAAAGGAAAATGACTTCCAACCCAGACTGACATACCCTGAAAAACTGTCCTTCAAAATAGATGGAGAAGTAAGATACTTCCAGGACAAAGACAGGTGAAGAACTTCATAACCACAAAACCAACCCTACAAAGAATACTGAAATACATTCTAGATACACATAAGAAAAAACCACTATGCAAGGTAAACAATTAAACAGAGTGAAAAGGTAAAGATACAACAGCAGAAAGATAACATGTCAACAATAAACCAATATATAACAGTTATAACCATTCATGTAAATGGCCTCCATTCACCAATTAAAAGAAACAGACTGGCAGAATGGATCAAGAAATAACATCCAACCATATGCTGTCTACAAGAAACCCATCTAACCCAAAAGGACACTCATAGACTCAAAGTCAAAGGATGAAAAACAATACTTCATGGAACAGGAACCAAAAAAAAGCAGAGGTAGCTATTCTGTTTACCGACAATGTGAACTTCAAACCAAGAATGGTCCAAAGAGATAAAGAAGGTCACTACATGCTAGTTAGGGGAAAACCTCAAGAGGAAAAGACAACAATCTTAAATGTACATGCACCAAATTCCAGAGAACCCAGCTATACAAAGCAAGTATTAACAGAAATAAAAAATCAAATAAGCAATAACACCATTATAACAGGAGAGTTTAACACGCCATTAACACAAAGGGATAGATCAACTAGATAGAAAATCAGCAAAGAAATAACAGAACTGAAACATACTGGTGAACAAATGGACTTGGTGGACATATACAGAGCGTTTCACCCAAGAATATCAGAATATACATTCTTCTCTGCAACACATGGAATGTTCTCTAAAATAGACCATATACTAGCCCACAGAACATGCTTAAATAAATGCAAAAGAATTGAAATTATCCCATGAAAGTTATCAGATCATAGTACCATGAAACTAGAAATTAATGATAAAAGAAACTGCAGAAGCCCTACAAACACATGGAAATTGAATAATACACTCCTGACCAATCAGTGGATCACAGAGGAAATTAAAGAAGAAATTAAACAATATCTACAAGCAAACAAAAATACAAATACATCTTACTGGAATCTGTGGAATGCAATGAAAGCTGTCCTTCGAGGAAAATTTATTGCACTGTGTTCCCACATCATGAAAACAAAACAAACACAAATAAACAATGTGACGCTACACCTCAAACATCTAGAAAAAGAAGAGCAAGTCAAGCCCAAAGCCCAAAGAAGGGAGGAAATTATAAAGATTAGAGCAGTAATCAGTGCAATAGAAACTAAAAAAAAAAAAAAAAAATACAAAGAATCAATGAATCAAAGAGTTGGTTCTTTGAAAGAATAAATAAAATTGACAATCCTCTAGCCAACCTTATTTTAAAAAGGAAACAAAAACTCAAATTCATGCAATAAGGAATGAAATCACTATAGACCTTGTGGAAATACAGACGATCATCAATACCTACCTCAAAAACCTCTACTCTCATAGGCTTGATAACACAGAAGAAATGAACACATTCTTAGAAACATATGAATTACCAAAGCTGGGTCAAGAAGATGTAAAACTGCTGAATAACCCAATCTCAATTAATGAAATTGATAATGTAATTAAATCCTTACCAACAAAGAAAAGCCCAGATCCTGACAGATTCACTGCAGAATTCTACAAGAAATTCAAAGATTTAATACCGACATTCCTCAAGCTCTTCAATGAAATTGAAAGGGAAGCAATTCTCCCTACCTCATTCCTGGAAGCAAATATTCTTCTAATACCAAAACCTGAGAAAGACCCAACCAAAAAAGAGAACTACAGGCCAATCTCCCTAATGAACATAGATGCAAAAATTCTCAATGAAATTTTGGCAAACACAATGTAGAAAATCATCAACAAGATTATACACCATGACCAAGTGGAATTCATCCCAGGAATTCAGGGATAGTTCAACATACACAAATCAACAAATGTAATCCCCCACATCAACAGAGCCAAAAACAAGAACCACAAGATCATTTCTATAGATGCAGAAAAACCTTTTGATAAGTTCCAAAACTTATTCATGATAAGAAACTTACA
The DNA here is from genome assembly GCA_004027295.1 of Dolichotis patagonum. Lineage (NCBI taxonomy): Eukaryota > Metazoa > Chordata > Mammalia > Rodentia > Caviidae > Dolichotis > Dolichotis patagonum. Next base: position 2,290 of record PVJX010027070.1, on the reverse strand, counting down.
TAAAATTGGACTATATGGTCTTTACCTCAATATGATAAAAACCATCTATGACAAACCAACAGTCAGCATCATATTGAACAGCCAAAAACTGAGTCTTTACCTTAAAATCAGGCACAAGACAAGGACATCCATTATCACCACTCCTATTCAATATAGTGCTGGAAATATAGTCAGAGCAATTATACAAGATAGACAAATAAAAGGAGTAAGGACAGGAAAAGAAGTTAAATTATCATTATTTACAGATGACATGATACTCTACATAGAAGATCCCTAAAACTCCATTGAAATATTCCTAGATATAATAAATAAATTCAGCAATGTAGCTGGATACAAGTCAACACTCAAAAATCAATAGCATTCCTATATACTAACAACAAAATCACTGAGAGAGAAATAAGAGAAGCCACAGCCTTCACAATAGTATCCAAAAAAATGAAATACTTAGGAATTAATCTAATGAAAGAAGTAAAAGAGCTATTGAAGGGAAATTATAATACCCTGAAAAAAGAAATTGAAGAGGACCTCAGAAAATGGAAAGACATCCCTTGTTCATGGATAAGAAGAACAAATATTGTGAAAATGGCCATTCTTCCCAAATTCTTATGATTTAATGCAATCTCAATCAAAATACCACTGGCAAACCTCACAGATCTAGAGAAATCACTCCTAAAATTCATCTGGAACCAGAAGAGACCTAGAATAGCAAGGGCAATTCTAAGCAACAAAGGTAAGGCAAGAGGCATCACAATCCCTTACTTGAAATTATACTACAAAGCTACTGTAATGAAATAGACATGGTACTGGAATAAAAACAGACCTGAAGACCAACAGAATAAATTAGAAAATTCAATTATAACTATAAACACACTCAGCCACCTTATCTTAGATAGAGGGGCCAAACACATTCACTGGAACAGTGATAGTCTCTTTAATAAATGGTGCTGGAAAAATTGGCTCTTCATATGCCAAAAACTAAAACTAGACCCATGTCTATCACCATGTACTAAACTAAAGTCTAAATGGATCAAACATCTAAATATTAAAACAGAAACACTAAATCTGTTGGAAGACAAAGTAGGTAGAAATATTGAAGACATAGAGGTAGGAATTCATGAACAAGAATCAAACCACACATGAGATACTTCCCAGAATCAATAACTGGGATCACATCCTATTAAAGTTTTTGCATGTCAAAGAAATCTCCAGTATAGTGAAAAGAAAACCCACAAATTGGGGGAAAAAAATCTTAGGGAACTGTCCCTCAGACAAAGGACTTCTGTCTAGAACATATAAAGAATTTTTAAAAATCAGATACCCGAAATTCAAAGACCCAGTCCAAAAATGGGCATCCAAGATGAAAACACAGTTCTCTGATGAAGAAATACAAATGGCAAATAAATACAAGAAAAAATTTTCAGCATCATTTTTCATTAGAGAAATGCAAACTAAAACCACACTGAGATTCCATCTCACTCCAGAAAGAATCGCCTGGATAAAGAAAACTACCAACAACAAATGCTGGAGAAGCTACAGGGAAAAAGGAACTCTTCTTCACTGTTAGTGGGAGTGTAGACTGGTGCAACCACTGTGGAAGTCAGTCTGGAGGTTCCTCAAAAAGCTGGGATTGGAAGTCCCATTTGACCCAGCTCGTCAACTTTTGGGCATATTCCCAGAACACAAAACTTCATACCAAAGTGGTATATGTGCACCCATGTTTATAGCAGCACAATTTGTAATAGGCAGATCTTAGAAACAACCTAAATGCCCATCAACTTGAATGGATAAATAAGATGTGGTATTTTTAATCAATGGAGTACTACTCAGCTATAAAGAATGATCATATTGAGATATTTATAAGTAAATGGATGCAACTCGAGACTATACTCATAAGTGAAATAAATCAAACTCCCACATGTAAATACCGGATAGTCTCCATAGTGTAAGAAATGCTAAGAGTACATAAGATACAAAATACTCAATAAATACAGTGAAGAATAAGAATTTGCTTAAAGGGGAAAAAACAATATCTCATGCAAAATGAGGAAAAAGAAAAAGGAAGGGAAAAGAAAAAATATCACTTTAAGACAACAGAAGACGGTAAAAGCAACAAGAGTGAAAGGGGAAAACAAGCCTCTTTTTCTTCCTTATATTGTATGCAGGCTGCAGCCTTGTGGTGGGTGTAGCACTCACACATCTCAATGCCCTTCTCTTGCACAGGCTGAGGATGTTGCAAAGTAAGCACCCTGGCCTCCTGATGAATCACTTATTAAACTTCTGACCTTTTCAA
>PVJX010027069.1:0-25207 GCA_004027295.1 Dolichotis patagonum | reverse complement strand
AGTTGCAATAAAAGAGGTAGTCTATAAAAGAGAACCAGTTGGGGATTATGAAGGTGAAGAATGCAATAACTGAAATGAAATTAAAAATAATTCACTAAAGAATCCAATAGCAAATTTGAGGTGGCAAGAGAAAGAACAATGAACTTGAAACAGATCAGTAGAAGATCAGCATCAGATCTCAAAGACAGAACAAAGGTTGAAGACAAATTAATCGAATATCAGAAATCTGTGGGGTAACACCAAGTATACCAACACATTTGAGGATCCCATGGGAGGAGAGAGATAAAGAGGCAGAAAAATATTTGAAGAAATAATGTCCAAAAATCTTGAAATTTGATGAAAACTATAGTATTAGTTTCCTATTTTGATATAGTAAATTACTACAAATTTATCGGCTTAAAAAACAAATTTATTGCCTGGCATGGTGGCACACACCTGTAATCGCAGCACTTGGGAAGCTAAGGCAGGAGGATTGCTATAAATTTGAGGCTGGCTTGGGTTAGCTACATAGTGAGTTTAAGGCTAGCTGGACTGCACAGTGAGACCCTGTTTCAAAAAAGAAAACTAAGAGCCAGGTGTGGTGGCACTTCCTATAATCCAGCACTCCGGAGACTGAGAGGCACGAGGATTGCCATGAGTTTGAGGCCAGCCTGAATTACACATCAGACCCTGTCTCAAAAAAACAAAACAGCACACACAAAAAACCGAATTTATTGTCTTAAGTTCTGGATCAGTAATCCTAAAATTAAGGCTTGATTCCTTCTTATTCTTTATTGCTCTAACAAATAAATAATTGAAAATAATAGAAACAATGTAATTGATTTGTGTTTTTATATATACGTATATGTGCTTGTTTATGTGTATTTAGAAAAACAGTGGTACAAAGAATAGAACGACCAGGAATATTCTGTAACTAGAAGGTGCTTGCACTACCTGTAAGGAGTATTGTTTGAAAGTGGATTTATAGCCAGGGATGTTGTCACATACCTGCAATCCCAACACTCAGGAGGCTGAGGCAAGAGGATTGCCACAAATTTGAGGCCAGCCTGGGCTATCTAGTGAGTTCAAAGCCAGCCTGAACTACACAGCAAGACCCTGTCTCAAAATAAAGGAAAAAAAGAAAACGGACTTGGTGCATGTGGTAAATGTATGTTGTGAACAACCACATTAAAAAGGAAAAAAAAGGTATAGATATACTAAAAAGGGAAAGAAAATGTTCAGTTAAAATTGTAAGGGGCAGAAAAAATGGAAGACAAAAATAGAAACAAAAAAATAATGGCAGTAAACAAAAAGGATATTAATCCAACTATAGCAATAATCATTTAATGTAGTAGTTTAAATATAAAATTGAAAAGAGAGATTATTAGGATATATCAAAATGTAAGGCCCAACTGTATATTATCTTCAGGAAATTTGCTTTAAGTATAAAGACATAGATAGATTAAAAGAAAAAGATAGGGCTGGGGTGTGTCTCAGTGGTGGAGTGCTTGCCTCCCATTTGCCCTTTTTTAAAAAAATTTTATTTTAAAAGGGAGTAAAATTAAACACAACAAAACAGAACAGAATGGGACATAAGAAAGCATAAATTTCAAAGCTAGACAACCAGAGATCTTCACTATCTGTCATATTGTCTCTTGTTTTCTTCCAAATGGTTGTCTTTATCTTTGCCTCCCATTTGCAAGCCCTGGATTGTAAGCTTTCCTCTATCTGGCTCTTTCTATAGTGGGACATAAGTTAGGTTTTCAAATAACATAGTTACCAAGTTATTCTGAGTAAAAAGACAGACAGACCCCCCCCCCCAAAAAAAAGACAAAATGCACTTATGGAAGCATCTGGAAAGCCCACCTAGTTATCTTAGAATGACTGTAGGTACTGGGTGTGGGGGTGATTAAAGTCAGGACATTAGAAAGGAGACTGTCCTCCTCATGCCCAAGAAAAAGAAATCACAGTAAGACTACCCTAGAAATCAGTAGGCAAATATGTCACCCTAGATGACTTTCTCTAAAAACTGGCTATACCCATTTTTCCTCACCATGGACCCGCCTCACTGCGTGGTTTGGCTCTATAAAAACCCTTGGAAAAGGCAGGATCCTCAGCAACCCACTTGGGACATCTTCTGTCTCTCTCAGGGACAGAAACTGTTTCTCTCAATGTGTATGTTCCGCTCTTTAAAAACAAAAATTAAAAAATAAAAACTGGCTGTATTTCCTGTGTTCCTTGAGACTGCTTTAAAAGTTTCCTTTGGATCATGCCGGTGGACCCCTGTGCCTCTGGCGAGGCAAACCATTTAGAGCTGTCAAGGGTGTAAACAGCCCACTACGGCAGGTGTGCCTTGGCTTCACCACCACTGGGCTAGGCTATTGAAAGAAGTACTTACTCATGGATATAAAATTAACAAGAATTATGACAACAGGACACGTGCAGGAGGAGTGATATCGAAGCGCTTAAATCTCTAAATAACGGGTGGCAAAAGGAACAACCAGGAGAAAGATGGAAGATTTATTGCGGGCAATAGGTGGGAGAGTCTGCAAAACAGTCACAGCTGGGTGGCTTTAGGGAGGCATCGAGGTAAGCTTGCTACACCTGTGATCCATTAAAGAAAGGATGTGGGGGAGCAAAAGGTCACCGTTGCGCAAGGCTGCAGAGGAACCCTTAGCCTCTTGAGAAGCCAGGCATTGTTGGAGTAGGAAGCAGGGAGGTAAAGAGACCACTCAGAGTCGAGGCTGAAAATGCAGAGTATTTTGTTGATGAGGGATCAAGAGGACTACTGGGTTAAATAGGAGTGGGGGATGGGGTTACAGAGGGGTTGGGATTTGGGAGCCAGAAGATATCCCAGGATACCTGGGCTACCAGATGACTGATGTATACCAGGGTAAAAGCCATATGAGATGGGTCCCAGTGGTTTCCAGGCAGCTGAGGGTAGGGAGGGTGAGCACTGGGATGAGGTGTGGGTGAAAGGCCTTTCACCATGACTCTGATGACAGGCTGAGGGAGAGCAGATGGGTGGAGGTCAGCAGATCACCATGTCCTCGGGTAGCACATGCCCCTGGTAAACAACTGCATTAACATCATCAGAGAAGGATATTAAGATCTAGATTCCCAGGTCAGCCTTTCTGGGGTTAGTGATTTCAAGGGTCAGGGCTGAGTGTAACAGTTACTTCTAATGTAGGTAGTGACTGGACTTTGTGAGCCAATTGTTTCATAAAATACAGCAATAAGTGAGGCATGGAAATGTCTAGTGACTTATTCTGTAGTCACCTGTCTCAAGTCCACTTACAGTCCAGATCAAGACCCCACTCATCATGCTGCCCCCTGTAACTGCCACTGAAAGTTGACATTGTTCAGTTTATTCCTCTTAGCATTCTAGTTGGTAGTATATGTTAGCTAATTCTATTATGCAGGGTGGTGCTTCTAATAAAACTGATACTACTCACTTTGCCAGCCATATTTGAGCAAAGTTAAACATGAAAGTAAAACCATGGGAATAATAATCTGAAATTCAAAACAGACTAGTACTGTGAAACTTCATGTGTCCATCTTCCAGGTTCAACAACTGTTGGCATTTTGCTATACTAGAAGATAAGAAATTCTTGCATTTCCTGACTTGCATTCCCTGAATGTTTTATTTTAATAGGTTTGCTTTGACCTCCTTCTGTGGCCAAGCTTATTAATGCCAACATGCCAGGAGGGAAAAGTTTTGTTATACAGTGGTATATACATATGTACTTACTAGTTTAAGTGCAGTTTGAAAAGATAACCCTATGACTTCACACACTGACAAGAGCTATGGTGAACATAGTGATGTTTTCTTTTGCCCAATACTAGGGAGTGAACCCAGGGAACACTGAGCTACATGCTCAACCCTTTTTTATTTTATTTTGAGACAGAGTTTCACTTGTTTCTGAGGCTGACCTCAAACTTTCCATCCTCTTGCCTCAGCTTCCTGGCCATCTTCCTGGCATGCTCTACCACACCTGCCTTTTTTTTCTTTTCTTCTCTTTTTAATACATACTCCTGAATTTGCCAAATAGTTGTCTGTTAGTGTAGCCTGAAAAAGTCCTGTGCAAGAAACAAGGGGGAGAACAGTTCATCCAGGAAGAAAAGTATTAAATCTAACAGTGGGTGAAATAGATTGCTTAACTACTTACTGTGGCCTTGTCCTGAAAAGACACAGCCATGTCGCCAGGGAAATGTTTGTAGGACACTTGTTAAAGTGCTAGGACCGTGGTAAGGCTATTTTTAAATGGAAGCATAGACACTGGCAAATGGCAAAGCACTCTTAGGTTATTTTGCCTTCCTTCCCAGTTAGTCCTTCTGGTATGTAGCCTTCCTACCTATATGCTGTCTGTCATGAAACCAACACCACACATTTTAAATATAATCATTATTTTAAAATGTCCTTTAAAAAATTTTGGAATAGGTATGGTGGTGCATACCTATAGTCCCAGTAACTAGGAGGTTGAGGCAAGAGAATTGGTGTGAGTTTGAGGTCAGTGTAGGCTACATACACAGTGAGTGGAAGGCCAGCCTGGACTACATAGTGAGACCCTCTTAAAAAAAAAATTGATTTCAACCGTGAGACTGTTTGAAGTACCACTTTAATATCTAATTGTTTGTGGGATGTGAGTTGTTGTTTTTACATGTTTTAGTGATCTTTTGCAGAAATGAAGTTGCGGGACTGTTTGGTTTTCTTAAGGTAACTGCAAGTAGTTAAAATGGATTTTGAGTCTTGTTCCTCAGGCTTCAGGTTTGGAGCATCTCTGTTCATTACTGAGCGAGTGTCAGCAAATAAAACTTGTTTGGGCTCCAGTGTTTTCTGTAATCCAAGAGGCCTGGAATAGTCCATCTCCATGATTCAGTCTCATTTGACAGACATTTATGAAATTCTCACCATATAAAAAGCGTGGGAGGCAGAAAATGAAAAGCCAAATTTTCTTTTCTCAGAAAGTCAGTTGGAGGGAGAGGCAGCTGTGGGGAAGTCACTTCCCCCCACTAGAGGCCAGGGTTCCTGGGTTGCTCAGAAGGCTTCAGGGAGATGTCCAAACAGGGGGAGGCTGAATAGGAATTGAGCAAGGCAGGCAGCAAGAGAGTGAGCCTCCAGGGACCCAGTTTTTCCTCTGCCTCCCACTTACCATAGTGTTTAACATTGAGAGAATGTTTTCTATAGTGAAGGCTCTCAAAATAGTTAATATTTTATGAGCATCCTTGATATCATTTAAAATACAAGTTTAGCCTGGTGTAGTGGTGCATGTCCATAATCCCAGCACTTGCAGTCAGTCAATAAAAAGATACCTGTACAAGTTTAGCTGGAGGTACAGCTCAGTTGTAGTGTACTTTACTAGCATGAGAGAGGCCCTGAGTTCAATCCTCAGCATTGCATGAAAAAGAAAAGAAAAGAAAATGCAAGTTTAATGTAAATATTGTTTAAATTAGAAAGAAATGGCTTTAGAATACTTTGAGGACACTGGGAGGGCATTTACCCTTTGAGTTTTGGTCAGTTCTGTCTTGTCAACTTCTTGAGTCTTTGCAACCACTCTACTATATTTAAAGGAGCCCAGCTCCTTTAAAAGCACATCAGAACTAAAGTTGGTTTTTGTTGCACTTCTATTTCAGCAAAGTCTGCTTGCTGTGAGGTTTAATAATGAAGCTCCTTCTTCACTCTGAATGCCCCTGTGACACATTACAAGGGAAAAAAAGAAAAAAATAAACATTACAGGGCATTTTAGTGGTAGGAAAAGAAATACAAATGACCAGACTAGCAATATGCTTAAAATAGTATTTGCCTCCTTGTAGTCCTTGCCACATTGCAATCAAGTTTTTTATTTACTGGTAGTTCTTTCCCCTGGCATCATTCAAAAATGTTGCTAATCCCTACAATGGCAGGGGCTCAGTGATTTTTTTTTTTCCCCCCTCAAGTAAGTATTCAAATATATCTTGGGTGAGTAAAAGAGGGAATGAATTATAAGTCTACTGTTTTGGATGGATGGAGCATAATTGAAAAAGTACTGAATCAGAATTATATCCATCAACTGTGGGCATTTCCTTCAGTTTATTTATTTATTTATGGTGCTTGCATTGAGCCCAGGGCATTCCCACTGAGTACATCTCAGTCTCTTGTATGTTTCATTTGGAGACAGAGTCCCACCAAGTGTCTAAGTTGCCCAGGCTGCAGTGAGATTTGTGAGCTTGTTGCTCACCTTCCCAGAATGCTGGGATTACTGGTATGCATTACCATGTCCGGCTTTCTTCAGGGTGTTAGGTAGTGCCTGAAATGTCCATCACTTCCTCTTTCCTCACCTGCTTTTAGCAGCTCTCAGAGTGTTATATGCGTGACTTTATTTATCTTCATTAGCTGTCTCTCCCACTTACATGTCATCTGTGTGACCCCAGAGCCTGGAACAGTGAGGATACAGTAGGGACTCAGTAAGTATTTGTAGAATGCATCTACTGCAGCAGTTATATTGTATAGTTGTGCTCAATCTTGAATGCAAATGTGAGCTGCTGTGTTTATTTCTCTTTCTAAAGCCTACACATACTTCTAGCAACTGTTTGTTTGTTTGCTTACTCTAAGTACTGGAATTGGACCCAGGGAGTACTGAAATACATGCCCAGCCCTATCTCTCTCTCTCTTTGTCTCTCTCTGTCTGTCTGTCTCTGTCTCTCTCCATTTTGAGACAGGCCCTCATTAAGTTGCCCAGGTTGGCCTTGAATTTCTGATCCTCCTGCATCGGCCTCCCAAGTAGCTAAGGCTGTAGTGTATCACCATCCTCAGATCTATCAGCTTCTTGTAAATACAACTTGATTCCTGACCTCATAGTTATAGTATTATCTTGTCTGCCTTGTTGCTATTGTTGTATGTAATTTTTAAAGGTAATAATCAGATCCAGGAGTCACCTGTCAGTGGTAGCCCCAGGCCAGGAGCATGTGTTTGGGTGCCCCATAGTTTGAATTGTTTTGACTTTGAGTGAAATCTCCAGGCACAACTTATACAAATTTAGCCTACCACTCTTGGTTGGTTTACAATGATGCTTTCTTTCATTATCACAATTATAATAATTTGATTTTTGTGTTGCTTTGTCCATTGTCAGTCAGGGGAGGCCATGAACTCCATGAAGTCAGTCGGCAAGTCTGCTGTATTCACTGTCTTACTCCTCAGGCCTAGCCCAGAGCCTGGTACCAGGCAGCCCTTGAGGGACAAGCACACGATGTCCAGGACCCGAGGTGAACCACTTGCGTGGACACTGAGTCACAATGTTGGTCTTTTATGTATCCCACTTACACATGCACAACCCGAAAGCTGCCAGCATGGCTACCGTCGTCACAAACCCTCTCTAGGAGTTACTCTTTTCAGTCAGGTCGTGTGTCTGTAGCACATTTGTTGAGGACCTTCACATTCCCAAAGCACATTCCTCTGTGTTCTTTCATTGGAATGATCCGTTTTGACACTAGGACATCTCGTTGTAGCACCAGGAGTGCTGTGTATACTTGCCACTAGACACAGGCTGGTGATTTTTTTTTAACTTCACCACCACAGAGAGTGCCTTTTCCAGTTTCTGGGCAGGGGAGCGTCATCTCCAATGTATTTTCTAGTGAGATCATTTCATCATCTGCCAGTGACCCTAAATTTCCTTGGAAAAGTATGTTTAGAAACTTGAATTTTTGTGTATGTCAAAGTCAGAGCTGGATTTATCTAAGACTTGAGACCTTAATAAATCAAAGTCATCCTCCATGTAGTGCTGTGCCGTGTGGTCATTGTGCTCCTGTGTGGCCTTGCTGCCAGGCTGAAGCTGAGGTGTGGCACTTCCCACCCTATCCTGCCTGCCAGGGTTGCTGGACACTGCCCAGTTTCTTAGTGGAGAGCAGAGTGTGCATCAACATGGTAGCCCTTTCCAGAATGGAACACGCGGGGCCCTGGTCTGAGTATTCTCCAGCGTCCCTTCTGGTTTTGTTTTTATTGATGCTAGCCTTCAGTCCTCTAAACCAAAGGCCCTCAGGCTGGTCCCTTGGTACACCTCAGAAGATGCTTTTCTGTGGCTTGTTCCAGCATTCCTGGACGGTCCAGATGACCTGACGCTATTATCTTCTACCCTCTGGTCCCAGACACTCTGCCTCAGGTCAAAAGACCAGATAGGGCACTAGTGCCATAACTTGTGCTGTTGGCAGAGTAGCCTTCCAGGGGAGGAGATTACTCTTTCTATCTAAGAGAGCCTGCTTCTCAGATGCTTGACTCCAGAAAAGAGCAGATTTAATCTGGTTTTACTTTTTTTTTTTTTTTGGGTTTTACTTTCTGAAAATAGATTTTTAGATATATTTACAGATATGGGTCATAAACATGAGCTATAGTTTATGTCACTTTAATTAGCAGCAGATTAGAATAGGTCATCAGTTAAATAGAAGAATAGGCATAGGTTTGTGGGAACAGGACCCTAACTGCTTTTGGTGATACTAAGCCCCTCCTTGCTGCATACTCTCAGTGTCCCACCTTCTGTTTGGAACTTCTCTCTGCCCTTTGACCAGCTTTTATTGTAATATGGCAACTTATTTGATGATTCATCCTACATACAGACCCGACATAATTCTTTTTATAATTTTGGGAAGGTTTTAAGATCCCTTTCTTTGATTCTCAGATTTAGTTGTTTAATTTCTGTGTGTGATGTCTGAGGAAATTCCAAATGCCTATTTTTATTGATAATTCATTCTTTTAAAAATTTGCTTGAGAAAAGAAAGGAGGCTTGAGAACAGATTCCATTTGTGAATCACAATTGAGAATTTTGGCCCACATATGAGGAATGTAGTAGGTGGCATAAAGGGTAATGTTTCTACCCAGAACTGACCTTCGAATGATAGTCTTTTTTTTTTTTTGGTACCAGGATTGAACTCATGACCTTGTGCTTGCCAGGCAGGCACTTAAGCCACTGAGCTAAATCCCCTGCTCTCGAATGATAGTCTTGTTGTAAGTTAAAGTTCTGAAAGCCTTGAAAAAGAACCTCTCCATGCAGAGTGAGGGAGCTGCTGACCAGAGTCACAGTGAGAACCTACATCTCCTGCTCCCTGAGCCTGGAATTTTTCCCCTTAAGGAAACATTCATCCTTAAAGGAACTTTTGCTTCTGTCCCCTCACATTCTTAACCTAGGTTTGAGCTCACTAATTTTGTGATGTATGAAAATATGAGCAGATAACCTTAGCAGGTGACCCCTGAACTCTCTGAGGCTTATGCTATTTTATGGGCCATTAGTGCAAATTTATGCCTCCAAGTCCCTACCCTGGCAATTCAGAGAGTGGCATGGCTGTGTTATACATCTGCACTTAGGCAGTCTGGCCTTTCTTCTGGATGATACGTGGTGTGTACCCTGTGGGTCACTATGGAGCAGCCTGTTTCTTGGCCTCGTTCTCTGTTGTGCCTCCTGCTGTGCTCACAGTAGTGCTGGCAGAACTCTTCCTATGCCATTCTTTGCTGCATACTCCAGTGTGGTGCTTTCCTACTTCCTTTTTATACCATCACTCTTGTTTTCCCAATTCATAATCTGGTTACAGAGCCAAAACTAGCAGTTAATAAGCATTTTTAAAAATACATTATTAACAAACATATTAAACTTTATATTCATTTTTCAAAAAACACAGATCTGGTGACCTTGCTTTACATAGACTTTTTTTCCCTAATCTGGAAATGCAACCAGCCAAGATAAATATCCTTTCTTCCACTCTGCAGCAGACTTCTTTGCTGTGAGAAGACTCCCAGATGCCACAGCAAGGCAGGGGATGGCCATGTCTCACTCTTTTGGCCCTCTTGGCGTAACTTTCTGAGAACCTGGGGAGGCCCAGCAGCCTGAGGGCCCATCAAGGGGACACATGCATAGTGGAATAAAAGTTAGGAGATCTTTTAAGAATTTGAGAAACTCATGGAAAGAATTGGAATGACAATTTGAGCAGTTTCACCTAATTTAATTTTTTATTAAGGTTTGGAGCCAGGGCCTTCACACTGAGCTGCATCCAGCTAAACTGCCCAAGCAGAGCTTGGCAGTCCTCCTGACTCAGCCTCCTAGAGTGCTGGGAGTATAGGCATATACCAACCATCTTGACTTGGTTGGGAAAATTATGCTGAAATTGAACTTAATTCTCAAATGAATAACTTGATTTGGGGTGTTATTTTCCATTACCATCATCCCGCATTAGCTGGGGAGAGTCAGCACTGATTCTTAATTTATTGTGCTTTCTGATTCTCTCACAATGACTGAATACAGCTGTGCACCTTCTGCACAGAGGATGGAAATCAAGAACAGAGTTCTAGTGAAACAGCTGGAAGCTTTAAATTTTTCTTGAGTCTGGGAATAACTGTGTGAAACTATTAACCTCCTAAGTGTCCTATCTCTTCAGCACTGCATATTTAAAAAATTTTTCACTTCCCTTCTGCAGGTGTCTTTTCTCCTTGTTGCTGAGACAAAATTACTCAGTGCCCAAAATGAAGGAAGGAAAGGTTTATTTAGCTCATAGTTTGTGGAGATTTCAGTACATAATCAGCTGGCTCCAAGGCAGGGTGGCATGGCAGAGGGGCAACAGTTCAAGGCTGCAGAAGACTGCAGAAGCAACAAGAGCGAAAAGAAGAGGAGCGCAAGAGGGGAGAAAGCCTCTTCCTTCCTTCTATTGTATATAGGCTGCCTGTAGGGCAGATGTAGCACTCACAACCCCAATTGCAGCACTGGACAATGAACCAATCACAAACTCTAGATTCAGCCACCTCCCAAAAGCCCTCACCCCCCGCCACGACTGCATGAGGCTTTGGGGGGACATCTGAACACAAGCCATAACACCAGATGCTGTAAGTCCAGGAATACTGCAGATTTCCACCATACATCCAGAGGGTGGATCCCATTAACTTTGCTCCATGTTTGGTCCAGGGAAAGCAGTCCTCAGGGCCAGGTGACCAAGGCTGGCCTGTGGTGTTGTATCAGATACTGAAGGAATCCTGGAAGTGTACAAGACACTGTCGTTTTTTCTTCATGTCATAGGTTGCTGGCTTAAATTTTTTTGTTTTTATTTTAGTTTTCTTTCTTGAGTTTTAATTGCATTTTGTTGGGAGCTTTAGTTATCTTCCACTGGGGAACCTCCCTGGCTGGTTCATTTTCATCCCTCTCTTTCCTGGATGTGTAAAGGCTGAGGGATACTTCACTGCCTTTCTGGGCTGTCCTGGCTGACCTGGCCTAGGTGACATTTTTTCTGACATGTAGTGCTGTGGATTGAGTCTGTATCCCCAACCTTTTTAAATCTGGTTTTATTTTGAGACAGAATCTTTCTCAGTTGTCCTTACTTCCCTTGAACTTGCAATGCTTTTTTGTCAGCCCCCTAAATCACTGGGATTACATCTGTGTATTACCATACCAGGCTCTTGGGGAACATTTTTTGGCATGTAAATTGGAATATAGGGTATTGAATTCTGACTTTTTTCCTCTTTGTTTAACTAGTTTATCAAGGAATAAAGATGCATTGAATTCTGTAGTTAATGAATTTCCTACATTTGGAAAGAACCAGTGTTCATAAACTAGAGCTTCTTTAGGGACCTTGAAAGAAGTCTGATAGTAGTGAAGTGACTCATTGAGCTCTGAGTTTGTGTGGTCATGCTGCTCCTGCTGACACTGCATTCCCTGGGCTCTACCTGAGTCAGTGGCCAGGTAACTCATCCAACCTCTTGGCAGACCCATGAGGTGGATTCTTGTATTCCCCAATCTCAGAGACAAGGCCCAAAAGCATTAGGTCTTTTTATGGGTTGGTAAGCGGCCAGGGCTGGCTCAAGGGTTCATTCTCCGAGCCCCTGCACTGCCATTGCCATGTGCAGTGTATATTTTATAGATGGTCTCTGGAACCCCTGCATTTTGGAGGTAATAAGCTGCATACTTCGAGTTTGATCCCCATGGCCTTAGATAGACTTGTGGCTCAGTCCTAGGTTGTGAGTTTGAAATGGTGCTAACTCTGCCAGCTCCAGTTGCCAGAGGTCCATTGGACAGTGTGCAGATCTCTGGCCCCTGACCCTAGAGGCTGAGCCCTGCTGTCCTTCTCTGCCACCCTTTTCCCACCTTCCTGCTCATCCTGGGTAGTGGCCAGTTCTGGGCGAGTGAGGGTATCCTACCTAGAGACCTGCCTTATAAGGACTTGAGGTATCAGATGAAGGTCTGATGGGTCCCAGCGGGTACTTGGGGCTTGGCATGATCTGTACAGAACTAAGTACTTTTGCTGGGGGCAGAGTTGGTGCCTGCAGCACTGGGTTAAAAGCATGGCACTTCAGGTGCCGCTCTCCTTGTTGCCTCAGTGGAACAGAGAGGGATGTGTTAGTGGATAAAGTGACAGTTGATGGTAAAGTCATTTTAAAGCCCAAGAGTATTACTTTTTTATGGTAATCAGGAGTTTAGGTATATTTGGAAAAGCAGGTGAAAATTAAATACTAAAGTGTAGTTGAAATGACTGTTGAAGCTGGAGCAGAACCCTTCTGCAGTGTTGGCTTAGATTAGGGTAGCCGTCCTGGCCGGGAGCATCAGGGTCAAAGCAACTGAGGTACACAAGTGAATGTGTGGTGCAAGTTTGCAGTATTCCTAACAGCTGCATCCCCTGAGCACAGAGTTGATGTCACCTGCAGAAAGGAAGTGGAAGTGACTTTTTAAATGTGCAGAGTTGAGGAGATAGGACATTTAGTAGATAAATGGTTTTACATAGTTATTCCCAGACTCATGAATAATTTAAAGCTTCCAGCTGTTTCGATAGAATTCTCTTCTTGATTTCCATTCTCTTCCTTCCTGCAAAGGATTGTTGTGCTCATAACACCACAGTTCTGCATGTGGGCTGTCAGGGAACCTTTATCTAATAGACTCTGGCCTGATTACCAAGTGGCTTTATTAGGGCATTTCTTTTGAAGTGATAAAACATAGTGATATTCTCACTAGCTCATCCTTCATTTTAACTCTTCACTCCCTGTTTATTTGTTGCTTTGGTCATAGTTTCTGGGTGAGTAATGAGGACCTGAGGAGGCTTAGAGGAAATAAGGAAATTAGGGCATTGTGAAAAAATGGTTATGTTTCCTAAACATTTGACTACACCATTGCACAAACACTTGTGTAGCTTCTTGATTTCATGTGGCCAACCATGGCTCACTGTGGAATCCCACTTGAGACAGTGTCATGTGCATGGCAGGGCACCAGGCTCAGCAGTCTACGTCTGTGCTCATCCTTGGCACTGACACCCTGCATTGATTCATGGAGGCCTGTAGTCAGAAATACTTTTGTGGATCCCAGGGCTGCACCTCCAAGAAATATCTATCCTCCAAGTGTCAGCTTAGAAAGTGTACAACCTGGTATGATTTTTTTTCTCCTTATTTAATTTTATTTATTTATTTTTAGTTTTTTGAGACAGGGTCTCATTATGTAGTCCAGGCTAGCCTTGAACTCACTTTGTAGCCTAGGCTGGCCTTGAACTTGCAGTGATCCTCCTGCCTTAGCCCCCCAAGTGCTGGGATTACATGTGTGTGCTACCATATCTGACTTATTTTTCCTTATCTTTAAAAAAATTTTTTTCTCATAAATACTCTGGGGAAAGAAAATGACAACAGGCTTGATGTAAGTTCTCTAAAACATGTTTCTGAAGGAGAATCAGGAGAATTGGATGAGTACTGATAGCTGCCACCTCCTGGCATTTGCCAGGCCACTGAGCTATTGAGTCCTAAGCTGAATGACACTCTCAGCTTGATCTTGGAGGGGCACCTTGAAGTCTGTGATGTTATGGTCTGCTCAAGTCAGTGCAATGCAGTGTGGGAAAACAAAAGAGAACAAAGGCCAGGATTCTGAACAGCCAAACAGTATGGTAGGCCTGGAGATGCACTGCTCTGGCCAGCAAGCAGAGGTCTGTGGAAAGGGAATCTGGGATGTATGTATCAGTTAGGGGAAGAACCTTGGCAGGTTCGTTGTGGGTTTTTTTTTTGGTACCGGGTATTGAACTCACAACCGCACTTGCAAGACAGGCAGTTATGCCGCTGAGCTAAATCCCCAGCCCCCGATCCTTCCTTGTGTTTTCTTACTCTGTCATTTACTGATTTGGTTTTGGGTCTTCTAGGAAGAGTCTGCTGAAAAGGAGGGCCATGGACTTGATCACCTGTACAGCTGTCCTGCCCTTGCTCTTTGGCTGCCTGGGCATCTTTGGCCTCTTCCGGCTGCTGCAGTGGATTCGCATGAAGGCCTGCCTGAGGAATGCCGTGGTAGTGGTCACGGGTGCCACCTCAGGCCTGGGGAGAGGTGGGTCAGCAGTCAGTGCTGTTGGGTGTGGAGAGCAAGCCAGACATGAGGGGATGCTGGCTGCTCTGGAACTACAGGACATGCAAACAGGCTGCCACTGTCCTTGGGTCCAGTTGGAAAAATGCAGGGCCTTACACACAATGAGAAATGGCCCTGACTCTCAAAGTGAGGAGGCGAAAGCAAGTAAAGAGGACTGCAGTCTGTTGAAGGGAGGCTAACCTAGCTCTGGCTGCTTCCTGAGAGATGATTTTGATGTGAAACCTGATTTTCAAATATGGGCAACTAATTTAAAAAGCATTTTTACCTTGGTGAGGACCAAATGAGCATACTTTTTCCTGGATTCAGCTAGCACCTCCAGGCTTGCATGTCCCTAAAACATGTCTTCCCCACACTTTCCTCTTCCCTTTCCCTTCCTGGGCTCAGCAGGGTCAGAGACAGAATAATTGAGGCCTCAGTTGTTCCTTTACCAGATTCTCCAGGTTAGGTACATTCCCCTTCAGTGACACCTTGAGCTTTTGAGGTCTGCTAGGACACAGACCTGGGTCAGTCAAACTCCTGGTCTTTTCTTGCCTAGAAGCCCACACAGCGCATTGCAGAGCTGTCATGGACTCTGGCAGCCAAGGCAAAAGGCACATGGTGTGACGTCCCCAACCTCCTTCCTTAGTGTCTGCACACACATAATAGTGGTACCACCCACACTTAAGTGCACTTCCAGAGAAGAGGCTGAGAAGCTCTAGCAATGTGATAGGCCACCTGCTACTGCATGTTTAGGTTGGTGCTGGCACAGCTGGTATCCACTTGAGCGTCTGCTAAGAGTCAGGCTCTGGGCCCAGTGCTAGACAGACAAGTGACAGCCCGGGTCTCTGGGACCTAGGGAGCATGGCTTCGTGATACAGCTTTTGGCTAACATGTGAGGCCTTGTGTCCCATCCCTAGCACTGCAATAACAACAGAAAACTAAAAATATTAAAGACAGGGTCCTTCTCTTAAGAGGATCATAGTTTGCTGGAGAAAGGCAAGGACTTAATTGTGCTCTTTTAGTTGTGGAGTTTCCAGTCAGGTCTGATGGGGGAATCTCAGTTCTATGTGCTGGCTTATGCTAAGCACTAAAAGTGTGTGATCTTACTAAATTCTAACACTTGAGGTTCAGAGGTTTGACTTTTGCCCTAGGACCATGGTGGCAAATCTATGGCACATGTGCTGCAGTGCGCTGTTTATTATCATCAAAAGCTCTAAAAGATTCACCATCACTACCCAGAAAGCACAAAGCTAAAACTCAAGCCCACATCTCTCTGACTTGAAAACTCAGTTTTGTTTTTTGAGAGAGGGTCTTGCTATACAGTTTAGGCAGTCACCGAACTCACTATGTAGATCAGATCATCCTAGAACTCATGGTGAGCCTCCTGTTTCAGCCTCTAGAGTGCTGGGATTATAGGCATGTGCTATTGTGCCTGGCCAGAACTCAATTTTAAAGCCACACCTGGGGAGAGATGGCCCTGTAAAAGGTGTGTGGGCAGGAAGGAAGGAAGGGAGAGCATTCATGAGGGAGCAGCGTGGCAGCAAAGGGAGCTGTGAGCTGTTGGATGTTGAAAACAAAGAAGCAGACAGAGCCTTGCCCGTGGAGCAAGACACTGCACGGGACTGAGGGAGCCTAGGAGGACCTTACAGGGTGTGGGCTCGTTTGTACGCTACTGTGGCTGTTAGGTGAGGTCTTCAGGGGTAAACCCGGAGTCTGTCATTGGATATCCAGACCTTTGAAGAGACAGCTGCCTCCTGGCCCTTTGCCATTGGTTGGTCCTTACTCAGCTTATATAAATAGGGTAGTCAGCAGCTGCTTCTTGATCTCAGAGAAAGCAATTTTTAAAAGTCCTTGAAGAATGTTTGAGAACTGCCTGGCTTGAAGTCACCAGGGAGTTGTAGGTGTCTTCTTATGTGGATGTTTCAGGAAGACACTGACCTCTTCATTATTCTGCATCCCCTTTCAACCCCATGGCTGTGAACGTAATAGGAAATGTAATTGAGAAAACCAGGCCTGTACATGTAGTACGTGATGTTAAGCCTTTCCTGGGTCCCAGCCACTGTGCTTATATTCTGCCTCATTTAGCATTTTAAGGACAGAAGTCCTTCCATCCACATAAAGTGAGAACAGACAGACTCTGAATGGTTATCCCAAGTGTTACAGACACCCACAACTCATGTCACCAAGGCTGTGCTGCATTGCCTGGCTTCCTCGAGGAGCATACCCACATTACCTTCAGGGGCTCTGCCTGCCATGTCATTACTGTACTCTGGGGGCCAGGGGCTTTGTGATGAGTCTTCAGACAGCTTTCCTGTTTCTCCCATCTTTTCTGGTATTTAGTGCATTTAAGCTGCATGGAGTTAATGTTCTTATAGCATAGTAGCACTGTTGACTAGCTGTAGAATGTTCTGAGTGCTTACTTCAGCCAGGCTGAAGCACATGGCTGTGCACAGCTGTTCTGATTTAAGCCCAGGCATGCTAGCAGCACCGGGGACTCCACTGTGACTCTAGATAACTGCCACCTTGAAACTGTTAGCCTTTTCCTCTTGGCTCTCTTTGCCTTCTGCATCAGCTTTTTCAAGAAAAGAAGATGGAATCTTGCCAGTCTGTTATTTTCATTTCTCTCATGCCCTACAGAAACTTTAATTTCCTGCCCATTTGGCTTTACTAAGAAGCATGGCTTAAGTGGAATTTGGGTGATCATTTTCCAGAAACTGTTTATATACCAACATGCCTTCCAACCTTTTGTTCTTTGTGTCTACTCCTTTTGGTGGCATCTCACAAAATATCCTATGTGTTGATCAAGACAGGACAAAGTGAAGTGAGGAAGCCAACAGGGCCCAAGGTTCTTAATCTTTGGGAATGATTCAGTAAACCAGATGACCAGTTCTAGCCTTGGTGGCTGGCATGGCCTTTGCTGCTTTGCTGAGCATATACTGTGGCCAGACCAGGCCAGGCTACATAGACATAGGCAGGAACAGACTTCTCATGTCATCTGCTTAGTTTTTCCTTCTAGAAAACTGTCTGAGGGTGTGAAAGAGGCAGGTACAGGATGGTGAGCGAGAGCTGTGTGCAGGGATGAGCAGGGAGAAGAGGTGGTGCTGGTACCACTGCAGCTGCAGAGAGGACTTAGTGCCCGCAGACAGGCAGGCAGCATAGTACCTTCTTCCCATGATGCCTCAGGCCTGAGTCCTGCAAGACACTGGAATTTGGACCCCTTTCCTGTTAACCTTCTGGATTTAAGGAAACTTGACAGTTGTGTGAGGGAAGGAATACTCAGATCTGACTCATACTGCCTATACCTTCTAACCCTGTCTCCTCCCAGCCAAGCAAATGATAACCCTGATCCCTCACTAAGCCCATGCAGCATGGCTTCCAGAAATGGAATTACTCTGTAGGGCAGGCCTGGCCCCTCTAGGAACAGGAGGACCAAGAAGCCACTTGACCATTTGGGCCTGTAAGATTTGGTCTGGGACCATGTTGTGGCCCACTGGTCAGTCAAGGGCCGAGGTGTCCCCAGAGCTTCTATGCATTTGTGGAGACCAGCCCTCAGGTGAGGACCTTACACCCAAAGGCCAAAGCCTTCATCTGAAATTTTAAGACCATTTTAAAAGGTAGTTTAGAAATACTTAAATATTAATAAGTAATAAAAACAAGCACTATTACAAACATTACTTCATAGTACTTTTTATCTACCCAGAACTGTAGATTCATTGCATTAACTTATTCAGTCTCACAGTTCTTCCTGAGCTAGGCATTATTTTTATGTGCATCTTAGAGAAGAGGAAAGTAAAAAAAAAAATAATCATAATTTACTGACCATCATAGAAACAGTAAGCATGGGAAGTCAAAGTTGACACAGGAAGTTCCTTTTTTGCACTACCACACTTCACTGCTTCTCAAGAGCTAAAGGTTTTTAGGGTACTGATCAGTTAGCTGGGACATATTTAAGGGTAAGCAAGCAAGAGACATCCCCCTGGGAATCTACTCTCCCCACATTAACAGCTCCATCCTAGGTCTCTCCTTTCTCCTCCTTCCCCTCAGCACCCCCATCCCTAGTTTTCCCTCAGCCTCCCCACACTCTACAGCATTTTGCTGCCTGAACGCCACTGCCAGATTAGCAAAGCCTTTGACCTTCCACTTTCTATGCTAGCATCCTTTGCCCCTGGCTCCTTGGGTACTATACATATTCTGTTCCCTCTGCCTAGAGCACTCTCTGGGAAACAGCTCTCCCAGGAGTGCAGTGTGGTGACAGCCAGCCCTGTCTGTCCCTCACTGGGATGTGTTCCTTGCCTGACCATTGGGAATATCACTTGCTAAGCTTCTTCACCTTTGAAAATGAAGGTTATGCTCAGGGTAGTTTAGGGTTAAATAAAAGCACCAGGGAAAGTCCTCAGCATCGTATGGCACACATTTGCCTGCACCCTCCTCTTTGCCTTCTGTCACTGCTCTGCATGGGAGCCCTACCTTGGTCTCTTACTCTTAGCTCCACACTGGTCCATAGCACCCACCAACACATGGGGGTTGCGTGAAGAGACAGTCATGCACTGTGCAATGTTGGAAGTCTTCAAATTACACTGGAAAGGAATAGCACTGGTTATCTTCAGCTGTCATGGTTCCTTTCTCTTCCCTTAGAATGCGCCAAAGCCTTTCATGCTGCGGGTGCTAAGCTGGTGTTGTGTGGCCGGAATATGGAGGCCCTCGAGGAACTTGCCCGAGAGCTCATGGCCTCTCATTCCCCACAGGTAAGCTGTGCAAAGTCTACCTCTGCAGACCCCTGAGGAGCCAGTGCTCTGTACCTGGGTGTCCTCTTGGTCCTGCTGTACCATGTTAGGCCTCAGGGTTCCACATGAAGGGGGCCATGGTCCATGTGTGGCTACCAGCTAGCTGTGAGGACGTCCCCTCTGTGAGAATGCTCTCTCACTTTTTTACCTGGCTAATCTCTGCTCCTTTTGGGGGGGGGGTTGACATGCCTAAAGTTTTAACTGTCTTAAAAATGTACATATTTATCATTTAAATTATTGGTAAATGTAAAACTCACAAATATTAAATGCATTCATAATGTGCATAAAAATTACCCCATCTCTACCTGAAATTTTTGTAACATTCTCAACAAAAATTCTGTACCCATTAAACAATGACTCCTTCCCCAGCATCTGGAAAACTGTCTTCCACTTTCTTTATCTAGGAATTTGCCTACTCTAGGGACCTTGTATAAGTAGAATCACACAGTATTTGCCTTTTCGTGACTGCCTTATCTCACCTAGAAAAATGTCTTCAAATTTCATCCATTCTGTACTGTGTATTATCTTCCTGAATAAGATGCCGTTATAGGAGATCTGGGTATATAGCCCAGTGGCACAAATGCCTGCCTGGCAAGTACAAGGTTATGAGTTTGATCCCTAGTACCTAAAAAAAAAGATGCCATTAAAAATGTAGACTGTATTTGTTTACCATGCATCTGTGTGAACACCTGGGTTATTTCTACTTTTTGACTATTACGAATAATCCTACTATGCGTATTGGTGTGCAAAGTATTTGAGTTTCTGCTTTCAGTTTTATTGGATATATATACCTAAGAGGATTTACTAGACGATGTGGTAGTTTTATGTTTAACCTTTGTTTTCGTTTTTTTTTAGGCAGGGTTTCACTATATGGTTCAGGATGGCATTGAACTCACTTTGTAGCTCCGGTTGACCTTGAACTTGGGGCAGTCCTGTGTCAGCCTCTGCCTCCTAGTACTGGGATTACAGGTGTGCGCCACTGGGCCCAGTTTGTTTAGCCTTTTAAGGAGCTGCCAAACTGCTTTCCACAACAGCTGCACCATTTTACATTCCCATCAACAATGCATAGGACTCCAGTTTTTCCATGCTTGTTATTTTCTAGGTTGTTTTTTGTTATTTCTAAAACTATAGCCGTGTCCTAAGAAATATGAAGTGATAGCTCATTGTAGTTTTGATGTTCATTTACCTAATTAATGAATGATGTCAAGCATCTTCTCACTTGCTTATTAGCCCTTTATGTATCATTAGAGAAATGTCTATTCAAGCCCTTTGTCCTTTTTTTGTTTGTTTGGTGGGTTTTTTTGGGTACTGGAAATTGAACACAGGACCTCACATTTGCCATTGTCATTGAGTTACATCTCCATGCCACTCTTTGCCCATTTTTAAGTCAAATTTTTTTTGTTACTGAGTTTAGGAGTTCTTTATTTATTTTGCATGTTAATCTTTATCAGATACAGAATTTACAAATATTTTCTCTCATTTGGTAGATTGTCTTTACTTTTTTTTTTTGTACCAGGGATCAAACTCACAACCTCTTGCTTTCCTGGCAGGCACTCATGCCACTGAGCTAAATCCCTGGCCCATCTTTACTTTCTTGATAATATCCTTTCATCCACACGTCCTTACTTTGGAGGAATACAGTTTATTTTTTCTTTTGTTTGCTTATCACTTTAGTGTCATATCCACAAAATTTTTGCCATATCCAGTATTGTGAAATTTTTTCCTGGTTATTTTCCTGTGAGTTTTATAATTTTAACTGTTACATTTGGGTCTTTGGTCTATTTGAGTTAATGTTTATATATGTTACTAGGTAAGAGAATAACTTAATTCTTTTGCATGTAGATATATATTTGTCCTAGAACAATGTTGTTTTGTTTTTTGGTACTGGGGATTGAACTCACAACCTTGTGCTTGCCAGGCAGGCGCTTATGCCACTGAACTAAATCTCCAGCCCTTAGATAGCATTTGGCATAAACCTTTTATATTTTTTATTTTATTTTATTTATTGTTTGGGGGTTATCTGGAATCAAACTCAGGACGTTGTGCTTGCCAGGCAGGTGCTTGTGCCATTGAGCTATATCCTAGCCCCTTAGAACCATGTATTAAAGACCATCACTGAATGGTCTTAGCATCCTTGCCAGAGATCAATTGATCATAAATTTTAAGGTGGCTTTCTGGGCCCTTCTATTCTGTTCTGTTGGTCTGTATGTTTGGCCTATGTCAGTACCATGCTGTTTTTATTACTGTATTTATAATAAGTTTCAAACGCAGGGAGTATGAATATTTCAACTGTGTTCTTTTTCAGTATTGTTTTGGCTATTCACATGCAAACTCATGTGAATTTTAAGATGATTTTTTTCTATTTCTGCAAAAAATGCCACTTGATTTGATAGGAATTACATTGATCACTCCAATAGATCACTTTGGGTAGTATTGTTAAATTGACAACATTGAGTCTTCCAGTCTGAATATGAATGTCTTCCCATGTATTTATGTCATATCTAATTTCTATCAGCAATGTCTGATAGTCTCCAATATGCAAATATTTTACCTCTTTGGTTAGATTTATCCCTAAATATTTAATTCCATTCACTGCTATTGTAAATGGAGTTGCTTTCTTAACTTCCTTTTCAGATTATGCAATGTGCCTGTATGGAAACACAGTTGTTACTTGTTGTTTTGTTTTGTTTTTGAGACAGGGTCTTGCTTTATAGTATAGAATGGCCCTGAATTCTCTAAGTTGTCCAGGCTGGCCTTGAACTTGTGATGATCCTCCAGCCTCAGCTTCCCACGTGGTGGGATTACAGGGATGTGCCTCTATACCCTGCTACACAGCTGGTTTTTAGTGTTGGTCTTCTACCTTACAGCTCTGTAGAGTTTGTTGGTTAGCTCTTAATAGCTTTCACGGATTTGTTGGAATTTTCCATCAGTAGAATCATGTCATCTGCAAACAGAGGTAGTTTTACTTCTTCCTTTCCAGTTTGACTTTTTTTTCTTTGCCTTGTCTAACTGCTCTAGTTAGAATACTGTTGAATAGCAGCAGTGAAAGCAGGTGCCCTTGTCTTGTTCCTAACTTAAGCAGAAAGCGTTGTCTTTTACCATTGAATGTGATGTTACCTCTGGAATTTTCATGAACATCCTTTGCCATGTGGATTAATTTCCACTCCATTCCTAGTTATTAAATGTTTTAATCATGGAAGGATGATAAATATTGTCAAGTCTCATTTCTGTAAAAATTGATAATTGTGTATTTTTCTTTTATCATTCTATTAATGTGATTTATTACATTGACTGATTTTCTGATGTTGAACCACCCTTGCATTCCTAGTACAAATCCCTTTGGTTATAGTAGATGATCCTATTTATTTATTTATTTATTTAGGCAGGGTTTCACTATATGATTCAGTCTGACCTTGAACTCACTTTGTAGCCCAGGCTGGCCTCAAACTTGCAGTGATTCTCCTGCTTTGTCTGGTTTTTAACTAGGCTAATTTGTTGGCATATTGATTTCCATAGTATTGTCTTACGGTCTTTTTAAAAAAATATTGATTCCCCTCTCCTCTTTCCCATACTGGGGATTGAACCCAAGGAACATTGAGCTATACATGACCTTTTCTCTTTAAAAAAATCAATCAAAGGCAAGATATTGCTAAATTGCTCCGGTTCACCTCAGAAACTTACTCTTCTGCCTTGGCCTTCCAAGTAGCGAGGATTACAGGCATGCACCACTGTGTCCAGCTTTTTATAGTCTACACTTATTTTTTTATAGCCTCTGAAAGATTAACAGTAATGACTTCACTTTAACTGATTTTAGTTATTTGCATCTTTTTTTCTTTGTAAGTTTAGCTCATGTTTTTCAGTTTTGCTGGTGTTTCTTTTTTTTTCTAAGTAAGAGCCAACTTTTTGTTCCATTGATGTTCTCTGCTGTCTGTTTTTTACCTGCCTAATCTGTTATTTTCTTCCTCTGCTAGCTTTGAAAATGTCCAGTGTGCACTTGAGTAGAATGTGTTCTGTTCTTGTTGGATGGAGAATTTCATGTGTCTGTCAGGCCTCATTGGATTATAGGGTTGTAAAAGTCCTCTGTTTGCTTACTGATCTTCTATCTGGTTGTTCCTCCCATTTTTAAAAATAGATGTGTTAGCTTTTCATCAGTATGAAAAAAAAAAACCTGAGAAAGTCAACTTAAAAGGAAGCAAAGTTTACTTGGACTCAGTTTCAGAGGCTTCAGTCAGTGGTTGCTCTACTGTTGCCTTTCAGCCGGGGGCACAGCAGCACTTCGTGGAGGGCAGCGTGAAGGACAGTGCCCGCCTCGGGGTGTTGGTGAGGCAAGGTGAGAGGCCCCCCCCCGCCCCGCCCGGGGCCTCACCTTTACTAGGACCCACCTCTGCAAGGTTCCATGGTCCCCCATTATAGTGCTGCAGTCCCGGGACCAACCCTTTAGCTGAAGGACCTTTGAGGGTTATTTAAAATCAAACCATACCAGTAGGGTATTGAGTATCAAAATATTGTTTCTTCTTAGTAGCAGGGCCTGTCACTAGCTACATAAATATTTATAATTTGTTGTATTTTGGGGCTGGAGATTTAGCTCAACAACATAAGTGCCTGCCTTAAAAGTGCACGGTTGTGAGTTCAATCCCCAGTACTGATAAATTAAAAAAAAAAGAAAGAAAGAATTTATTGTATTTCCTGTTGTAATGAACTTTTATTGTTATATAATATCCTTTGTGACTCTATTTTTAAATTTTATTTTAAAAGGGAGTAAAATTAAACACAACAAAACAGAACAGAACAGAATGGGACATAAGAAAGCATAGATTTCAAAGCTAGACAACCAGAGATCCTCACTATCTGTCATATTGTCTCTTGTTTTCTTCCAAATGGTTGTCCTTATCTTTGCATATGTGGAGCTCATACTAAATAACATAGCCAATCTTTTCACAAGATGTGTAGTTCACTGGCTCCCACTTGCTAAGCAGGGGGAGTGGGAGGGGGGACACAGGATGGGGGGACAGGACAACATGAGATGTCTGATTCTCAGCCCGAGCACCGGCAGGATCACAGCCGCCCCCCAGAGAGGAGGGAGTTCCTTGTTCTCCAGGCACCCCGAGTCGACTGCACTGTGCAGGTCCCGAGGTGCCAGGGTCTCTCTCCTTTGGCCGCTAAAAGTCTGCCACACTCTCAGCCGCCCCCCAGAGAGGGGGAGGAGTTCCTTATTCTCTCAGCACCCCGAGCAGGTCCTGACGTGCCAGGGTCTCTCTCCTTTGGGCTGCCGAAAGTCTGCCCTTTGTGACTCTTTTTGATTTAAAGTCTGTTTTGTCTGATATTAATATACCCATCCCAGCTCTTTGGTTACTATTTGCATGGAATATCTTTTTTCATTCTTTTACTTTATACCTATTTGTGTTTTTAAGACAGGATCTCATTAAATATTTGAAACTGACCTCAAACTCATGATGATCCTCCTGCCTCAGCCTCATGAGTTCTGAGATTACAAGTATGTCCCACCATGCCTGGCTAAAATGAGCCTTTTATAGACAACATATAGTTGGATCATTTTTTAAAAGTCCATTCTGACAATCTGTCATCTGATTGGAGTTTAATCTGTTTGCACCTGAAGTAATTACTGATGAGATATCTACTGGTATTTTGTTCTGTTTTAGCTTTTTTTGTCCCTGTTATAGTTGATATTTAGATGTCCCCCCAAAGCCTTATGTGCTTGTAGGAGGGGCTTTTCGGAGGTGACACTCATCAGTGGATTAGTCTACTGATGAGTTATAACTAAACGTGTTGCTGGGAGATGAAGCCAGGTTCGAGGGGGTGGGTCACTGGGTGATGCCCTGATGGGTACAGCTCCCTCCCTCCTTCCTTGATCTCTCCCTGCTTCTCCACCATGCTGCAAGCTGTTTCTCCTCTGTGACACCCTTCTATTTTTTTTAAATAATTTTATTTAAAGAGGAAAAAACAAAACAAAATAAAACAGAAAAAAGTGTAGCAACAATACAGTATTCCAAGGAAAAAAGGAAAAGTACAACAACAATAAAACCTAAGAAATTATTACTTGACTAATTACATACTGACTTCTTGGAAATAGTTGTTCAAGTTACAAAGTTAAAACATGTAAAGTAGACATTCAAA